>VXAK01022943.1:32832-59451 GCA_013399435.1 Arenaria interpres
TTCCTGACACAGGCCAGGATGCTGGTGGCCTTCTTGGCCACCTGGGCACACTGCTGGCTCCTGTTCAGCCGACAGGCCACCAACACCCCCAGGTCCTTTTCTGCCAGGCAGCTCCAGCCACTCTGCCCCCAGCCTGGAGCGCTGCAGGGGCTTGGTGGGACCCAAGGGCAGGACCCAGCACTTGGCCTTGTTGAACCTCATCCCATTGGCCTCAGCCCATCCACCCAGCCTGTCCAGATCCCTCTGCAAAGCCTTTCTGCCCTCCAGCAGGTCGACACTCCCACCCAGCTTGGTGTTGCCTGTGAACTGACTGAGGGTGCACTCGATCCCCTCGGCCAGATCATTGATAAAGATGTTCAAGAGAACCGGCCCCAGTACCCAGCCCTGGGGACACCACTCGTGACCGGCCGCCAACTGGATTTGACTCCATTCCCCACCACTCTCTGGGCCCGGCCTCCAGCCAGTTTTTAACCCAGTGGAGAGTCCTCCCATCCAAGCCATCATTTGCTTCTGTGTTACCAAGTTGACTGCATGCTTAAATTCTGTGCGAAGGTCTTCAAGGATGAGTCTTCAGAGGCTATTTCCTATTTTGCCTTGGAGTACGGGTCCATCGTACCTCCAGCATAACACATATATCTTCAGTTGCTGTCAGCAATTAAAAAGGAAAATTAAATCAACAGTTAAATCAGCATTTAAAAAGGCTGTCAGCAACTGAAAAGGAAAATTGTGCTATTTGGTTCCTGATTTGTGTTTAAAGGATGTGCTGAATCACTCCTTTGGCAGAAGTAGAGGCTGAAGGTGGAAACTTTGCACAATTGTAGCAATAGAAGTGTCTGGACATGTAAATGTCCTGGGCGCTTGTTCAATGACTTGTTCTTACCATTATGGAGGTGACTTCAGGATGACCCTTTTATTTAGCAAATATATACATTTGTTTATATACTAAAAAGGGAGAGTAAAATGGATCCAAATATTTCCCTAAATTTGGGCAGTAGCTCAGTGAGCAGTGTGTGAACAGACTGCCATATCTCATGGCCTTACAGATTTCCACGTCCTGAAAAAGTCCTGCAAGAAAAATAATGCTTTCTCTTTCTTTGGGTGGTTCTGGACAAAATACCTCATCTCAGTCATCCATTGAGGTCTTAGTTTGCAACCCTGCTTAAACTGGAAGCTTTCATTGATGAAAAATACTGACAGTGTTCTTGGATGCTGCCCTTAAATACCTTTGAAATGTATTGTATTTTGTTAAATGTCTAAAGCTTAACTGATCTTTCTGGCAAATTAATTTTTTTCTTCCTAGTAATTACTGCTGCTGTACTTCTGGTTAGCATCGTGCTGTCAAATCTCTGGATGCAATGCGAATTTGTAGTTACATGGTACTAACTGGATGAATTCTGAGAACTTGTTTTGGATTTTTAGTGCTGTGAAATAAAACTGCACACTTTCTTCATCGCTCTTGTGTGAACAGTAGTGACATGATCTTTGCTATCATGGCTATGTTCTGCTTCAAAATACATTTGGTAGGTTGCTCTTACTTGCATTAGTGTTTCTGATTATCTTACTTGTCAAATTGCTTCGTGATTAATATAAAATGCCTTAATTAGTTTTTTTTACTCTCCTATTTTGAGGTGAGTGAAGATTCCTCTTTTTTCCAAGAGTGCTGGTTTTAAAATCAGCGAGAGTTTCCTGACGAGGCTTTTGCAGATATTCTTATGGTATGCAAAATGTCTGGAAATGTACAGCATTTGGAAGGGGGTGTGGGTTACGCGCACGTTTCATGCAGTTCAGAATCTGCTGCAAATATTATTTTTCTAAACATTGTCACTCTCTCAGTAAGAGATTGACACTGTTGATTTGATAAAGAATTAGAAACATACCTCATGCAATACTTTCTAACCTGTCATTTCTTGTAGGCATTTAGCAATAGATTCTTGTTATCGAGCATCCATTGGCTACTTAAATTCTTAATTCTCTGATTACCTATATGTGTAAATTAAGCTTTGCCTGCAGCATGCTCATGTGCTGAGTGTGCAGTGCTTTTGTTAAGAGTGCTGTGACTGGAACAGCAGCATCTTTGACTAAAGGCTGTTCCTTCATTTTCACGAGTATTAGTCTGTAAAACAGATTGAAATAGCAAACAATTGATGCTGTTCTGTTTAAAACAAAACCCCACCAAGCTCTATAGTCATGTGAAAAGGAGTGAAATATCTCTAAAATTAAACTGATTATCTCTAAAATACAAAATCCACATATAACCTCATAGGGGAAGAAAACAATCACCACCGTACCATTGCCCCCCTCCCTTTTTGTTTAGATGTATAGTGTATTAAATGGTCATTTTGTTCATTATTTAACGTTTCAAAAGGAAGTTCCTATTGTCAGATGTTAGTTTGCAGTTCCTGGTATAATGGTTTATCTTTTGAATTATTAAATTCTGACTTCCTTAGGCTTTTAAGTTATAGACTATTTCTCAGAGTCATTTCAAACCTGGCAATCCAAAGGACAGACCTTACTGGACTGGAGTGAAGGTCTCTCCTGTCTTCCACAGTCTTCAAAGGGTAGTCAGCTGTGGACCATCAGAAGAAGAATTATACACAATTGCAAACAGTATCCATTGGTAAGCCCACCAAAGCGTGGCCCCAGGAGTGGGTGAGCCAGGGAGAGCTCATAACTTTGTTTTAAGATTAATTTGTTGTCTTGAGGCCAGCTGCACTTCCGTCACCCATGTTGTCATGTGATGGTGAGTGGGCTTCTTTGTTCTAAACATCCCATCTGTTTTTCGTGTTGGTTTGACTGATGGGGGTGCGGGGTTGTTTTGTTTTTGCTATGCTGCCACCTTCAAATTCATCTTCATCGTGAAGACTCAGCAACTCCTGTGTATCCAGTTCAGCTTTTGAGGGCTGCTTTTCTACCTGATTTCTCAGGATTCCTGATCCAGCAAGTAGAAAACTATTTCTAAATTACTTTGTTTCTGACACTGACAAAGTTTTTGAAGAGGGTTTTCCTTGACTGTGAAATATATGCCAGGCCAGAGCTAGGTTCTGCTTCCAGATCTGTATCAGATCTGGAAGATCAGCTGTTGGAAAGGCCTTGCAGCTTTTTTCTCCTCCATTGTTTTCTTCCAGAAGTGGAAAATGAAGATTATACATAGATTAAGCTGCATTTACAGCTTTTTTCCAAACTTAGTTCAATACTTCAAAGAGCAATCTTTGCTTAAAATCAAGCCAGAGGAGGTGCAGAGGTTCAGGCTGATAGCACATGGTCTTTATTGTGGTGGATCTTTTTTTTTATTTTTAAACAATTCGTTTGAAAAAGGGTTTAAAGCAAGCATTATTTTTCCGACATTCTGTTGAAAGGTTGGAGCACACATCTTACTGTGTTTAATTAACAAAACCAAATAGTTGACGTTCAGGGAAGGGATTATCGTTGAAGGACTAGGATGGAAAGAACTAGTTGAATCACTGATTATTACTATTATTTAGGGGTCAGAAAAGCTCTGCAGACTTTTCCACGCTAGTGACCCGTAGCTCTCAAACGCTGCCCTAGATGTGGTAACAAATCCTGAACCCCCTGCAGAAATGGAAGGTGCCTGGCTGATCCCAGGCAGCAAAGCGTGTACCCCAGTGGGAGGAACTGGGTTGGGTCAGGCTGAGGGTCCTTTAGCCTGTTGACCTCTGGCTTTTGGTTACACCTGGCACGTTAGCAAATGCCTAGGGATAGAGCAAATATTTCCCCATACACTCCCAATTACTGGCCGTTTGTGGGTACAGGGTTTTCTTGAGTTAGGGAAAGTGGGTTTGCGTTTAGCTTTATATATAGCTCTTAATTAATTTCTCTTCGGGAGTCACCTCTTGCTTTCTGAGCCAAAAGCCTCAGGTTTGCCTTGCGATGGGATGTGGCAGATGCTAGAGCTTGGCTTTAGGCCTTGTGAAGGTCCGGCTCCTTTCGTTTCATTTGAACCTGCCACTGCTAGACGGGAAATTCAGTCACGTTTCTAGGAGCAGGGTTTTTGAAAACAGTAATAGCTCTCTGACGTACTTGATTAGCAGAGTTGGTTACCGTATGCAAATGCTGAAGCTTGGCATATATTCTGGAGCAGTTCAGTCATTTTGTGTGATACAGATCTTGTTTCAGTGCTGTGTTTTCTTGAACACCAGCAGTTCGTCTGATTCCTTGGAGAATTTTTATTGGGAGAGGGGTTAAACACTTGATCGCTCTTCCTCATGCCTGTGCTGCTTATGGCTTGTGTTTTTCCCAGGTGTGAGAGGCCCGTCTTGCCTATTTGTTCCTTGTGCTGAAATCATTCTGTTCTTCTAATTGTTGTCATTGCTACTTCTTTCTTTGGTTTGGTTTTACCTTGTGCCTAGAAATATATTTACTGGACCAGACTTGCACACAGTATTCAAGATGAGGGTGCACTGTTGACTTGAGAAGGGGTGAAATGATGATTCTTGTTAAATTTTCCGTATTTTTATTTCACACACACACACCCCCACCACCAAATAGCATCCTATTTCTTTCCTTGATAGATGGTGGGCATCAGGCTAAAGTGTCTGGAGCTCTTCACTGCAATCTCCATCTCACTCCTGACATTATTTAAAACTATCAGCAACCAAAGTTCTATGGTTGTTTCTCAAAGATGACTGTCTTCCATGTATAATACATTCCATTTTCTTGCTATTAGAGGCTATTTACTGGTCTCTGAGTATTTAAGTTATATAAAAATACCTGTAAAAATTGGAACAATTTTGTATTGTAATGTTTATGAATTTACAATATCCCGTATTTTTAATTATGGTATTTTTTCATTAATAATTGTTTCATTAGAATAAATTTATGAGAGGTGAATGGTAGAGGGAATATTTTTAAACAATCAGTTGCACGGCTTCAAAGCATATCGTTATAGGAAAATAAGGTAGAAAGGAGTTTTTGGGAGACTCCCTGCTCCATCCACCTGCCCTCTGTGGCATCTTCTGTCTGCTGACAGTTTGTCAAGGTCATTTGTTAAAGTCTTTCAGTCTTTCAGTGCATCTGCTACATGGTGCCAGCTGCAGATTCAGTAAGCACCGATTTTGCCCTCATTCCCTGTCTATTGAACAGGTATTGAACAGTGCTGGACTCAGATCTGACATTGGTAGAACCCTGCTGCATATCTCTTTACAGCTGGAGGGTGAACTATCCTCTACCTCTTGTTTTCTGAGTTCTGGATCTGTGCTTTCTTTCGCTTTTATG
Organism: Arenaria interpres; assembly: GCA_013399435.1. Lineage (NCBI taxonomy): Eukaryota > Metazoa > Chordata > Aves > Charadriiformes > Scolopacidae > Arenaria > Arenaria interpres. The sequence goes on from VXAK01022943.1 coordinate 38,065, forward strand.
GGGGTAGGCATCACTAGCAGTGTCCCCTGAAACAGCAGCCCGAGGATTTTCTAGCCCTGTCATAGTCGGGCATCCCCAGGTGTTATTGCTGCTGTAGGGCAAAACTGGCTGGTGTGCAGTGCAGTTGGCTTCGGGCAGCCATTCCAAGATAAGTGATGCTGAAGTGCTGGCTTCTTCATGCCTACAAAGAGATTGATCATTGTTCTGGTATTTTTATGGAAATTAAAGTCAAGCAGGGTATCTGTAATCACCGTTTCCTCTTACAGAGGAGATAGTTTAGCTGGATAGTTCTGGACAAAGCACAGGGAAATGGCACTTAATCCTCTCTGACCACTCTGTTGTGCTTATTTATTTTAATGCTTTTAATTAGGTGTATTTTATTTAATGTGTGTGAAGCATTACTGCTCAGCTTGCAGAAACGAATGATGATTCCTAGTCAGATGGGCAGTGTGCTGTTCTAAGGGACACCCTGCAATTGCCCTGATGTTGCAGAGGAGACACCATAGGCTGTTACGTGTCCTCCACAACCACGATTTTACACAATGTCTTTCACAACCGTATCCACCTATTGATTTAACAAAAAAAAACCCCAAATCCTAAGCTGCTAGTTCCTGGTATATCTGCCAAGAGAGATTTGAAAACCTTTGTCTTCCGATTTCCAGCCTGTAACTTTATACTTGGCCTTTGTGTCCCAGTTCTATCTTCCAACATGTGCTCATCAACCTGATTGGTACCCTTGGAGCTGCCACTTGCATCTCATTTTAGTCTTCAGTTTGCCAGATCTGATAAGTTGATCTCTTAATTTCTCCTCCTGACTCTCCACACCTGACTCACTACCTCTGTGTACTGGCTCTTGTTTCACTTTAGTTCTTTTGAACATAAATGACTACAATTTACTTGGTTTTCTAGATGAGGTCTTACAAATGCCTTACTTGCTGGTGTTAAGATTTCCCTTGCCTTCCCTCTCGGGAAGGTTAATCATTACGCAAGTGAGGTTTCTATATTTATTTGGTTGGTTGAGGGCTGTTTTCTCTCGTGCTGTGGAGTTTTTGTGCTCTTCTTCCCATCCTCTGCTACAGAACATTTTCACGAGGTGTCACGGGTCATTTCTTGTGCATGGATAACAAATTTCTTTATTAATTATATTCTACGTTTCTCTATTGCCCTGCACGTCAGCTGCAGGATAAAACCCAGTGCCTGGGGCCTTGTGCTTCCAGCCCTCTGAAGCATGAAGCATACCCAAAGTCCTACTGTGGCTTGGGTTTGCAGGAAAGCCTTTGGGCTTCAGGCTTCATTTCACATAACCCAGAATTACAGGGCTGTTCTTCAACCCTCATAGCCCTTTGTGTGGCAAAGAATGGCACATCTTCCCTCCGTACGGAATGCAGGCTCTGCCCCGAATCCACCAGGCTGGGTGTTTGGGTTTCCAGCTAAGCTCTCCAGAGACTGATTATCCAGGACCTCAATAGCTAGTATCAGAAAGTTCTCCCTTTGCCTTTTCTTCTTTTGGGGCTGAGGTTCGGTGAGATGAGTGCTCCTGCCTTGCCCTACAGCAGATCTCCCCTTTCTCTGTCTCTGTGCTTCCTGATTGTAAAGCCTTGCTGTGCAAAATTGGCAGTGAGTGCCACTCTGGTGGCACGGCCGACTGTCCTGCACCTATATGCCCTGTGTCCCTGGGCAGACAGGAAAGAGACAGTAAATCAAATGGGTTCTTGTTAAGTTAAAGTCCTTTTTAGTTTTTTTTGCAGAAGTTGCTGCCTCTGCTGACTCAAACCAGCTTTCAGCGTGGGGCTCGAGATGGGTCTAAAAGCCAAATCCGGAGGTGGTGCTTTGAGCCACAGGCTTCCAACTGAATGAGGCAAGACAAAATTAAATGTAGAGGCTCATGTGACCTACTTCTTAAGCTCCTGCACACAGCCTTCAGATCAGAAAACTAAACAAGAGGAGACAGCTTTCTTGATAAATGAGAAATTGTTTCCATCCTGTATGACAATGGAGAGCTTTCAGGTTGTTTTTAACTGTATCATGGTTGTTGGGGCCACTTGGCTTGCTGTAGCATGAATGTCAACTGAAAAGTTAGAGGGATGTTCACCCATTTTGAGAAAGCAGCTTTTCCTTACATCCTGAGGTGATTCACAAGCGTTCAATCTGGCTGCCCAGGTTACCTGTTTGGTGCCAGCTGCCCCCAGTGACCCAAGCTCAATTTTTCTCTAACAGCGATATAAACCAGTATCTGGAGGGCAGCACAAAACAAAGCAAGGTGAACAAATAAACAAAGTTATCCTCTTTCTCCCTTTTTTTTACTGACAACAGGGGTTGAGTGGCTGGGTCAGCAGAGTAACTCCAGGTGATGTGCTCCGCTGAAGCCCCAGTAGAACTGAACTCTGAGCAGGGAAGCTGCTGTTCTTCAGTCAAGTCTCTTGGTTTCTGTTCAGGAAGCAGAACATACCTTAGAGTTGTTGCTTTGGTTCAGTGCACTGTATTCTTTTAACAGCTTTTTAAAGGTGGACTGGGAGGGAGGGAGAACGGATCGCTGAAGCACACCTTGAGGAGACACATGCTCAGTGTAATACTGTCCAAGACTTGTAAAAGCAGGGCCCTCCACCATCCGAGGATGCTCTCTTGAGATAGTTGAGCTGATGTGAACCACTGAACTGCTGGTCCCATCTGCCTTCCGGCTGGATGTGGGGTGAGCTAACGGACAATTGTGTGTCAAGACATACCCTTTATGAAATGTCCTGGCAGAATGTCAGTTCTGCTGGGCCCAGCCAGTTCAGCATGTGTCTTCTCCCTCATGACAGATGCCAAGGGCAACACGGCTGTTTGGCCAACTCCATTGGGTTGCAAGCACTGAAGATGTACTTGTTCTCATTGTTCTTTGCCTGTTCCTCCTTTGTTCCAGTGATTCAATTGATTTTTGAGGTTCATGGAAGGAGGTATCACTACTGTTCATTTGCCAAGGGACTGCTGGCACACAGTTGTCAGTGTGGGCTTGTGTGTTTTCTTAGTGACCTGAAGGAAAGAGCTGAAGAAAAGAAACATTATTTTCTGGTATTTCCTTGTATGCAATATGCATTTTCAAGGACACTACTTCTCATGCAGAAAACCAGTGTTTAGATAAAGCATGCACCAAATTTCATAACTAGTAAAGAGCAACACCTTGATTTCTTAAAGCTTATCACATGTAATTAAGGAGGGTTTTTCTAGGAGAATGGTAAAAAGACCATTCTCTACATTATTCTAAAAATTACAAACTTGTAATGAAGTCCACCAAACTTGAAGTCTCACTAAAGCTTTCCTTAGCATGGTTTCCTGTAGGAAAGGTCAGTTATCTTAGTTGGTGGCAGCGTACTTCTGTTCTGGTTAGTTACGCAGGTGACCAGGCAGGCTAACTAATTACACTAGGAAACGGAATAGAGGAAAAAATGCTAAAATTCAGTAGCGTATTGCAGATCCTAAATCGTATGTCCTTGCACAGGTATAAGGAAATGAAAATAAAAATAGGTGAACAATAAAGCCAGTGAATACTGTGGGGTTGTTGACTGTGCTGGGTGAAGAAGTGCTTGGTGCTAGACAGAGCTCGTGGTCATAACCATCCACAGTCTGGTGACGGGTAGGAGCCACTCTCGTGCAGTGTTGGTTTCTTTGCAAGAGGGTTAGGATGAACTGAAGACTTCAAAATGTTGTGATAGAAGCCAACTTTGCTGCCTGCCTGTGCTTCTCCAACTGTAGCACTACCTGGCCCCAGAAAGGTTAGGTTTCTTGGCCCTTCCTTAACCTCTGTTGACTTTTCTTCCATTGTGACTGGTTTGGTAGCAGCTTTACCTGCAAAGTTACCGGGCTGGCTATCCTACGTTTTTTTCTGTGCTAACCTGCTTTTGGAAGAAGCCACATGGGGCTTTTAATCTTCTTGCCTGAGTTCCCAGATTGTAGCAATCTGTAGGGAAAGTGAGTCTGTGAAAATAAGTCAGAGGTGATTTCAGGAGCTGAGATGTTTACTCCAGTACTGTAAAGGGGACAGGGTAGGGATACAAGCCAAAGTCTGTGGTAGGGACAAAAAACCACATAGGGCAAAGGCAATGGATCTATAGCAGAAAATTACATACAATAAATAAATATCTTTACTGCAACATGACACAGCACAGAAAGATATGAACCCTTGCCTTGTTTCCAAAGAGGTTTGTACAGTTGATAGTTACTAATTCATCATTTGAGGTGAGTGCAAAGAAAACAGCGCACTTTTATGAGTAGAGCAAACTGCAGCGTCGAAGACTTGCTTTGGCTGAGCTCCTCCATGTTTGGATCTACAAGTTGCCCTGACCAGCTGTGAAAAGTCAGTTGGACAGAGATTGCTGGCTATTTCTGTTGCGATTTTCCTGACAAAAATTCCTTTCCTTCTAGAATGTCATCCAAGCCCCGGTAGGGATATGTTTTATACTTGTCTTGCTGGGATCCAATCTAAAGATGAGGCAGTGCCAGCAGCCTTCAGGCAAATAGAAGCCTTTTCAGTTCTCATTCTTCATTTGCCCAATGGCCTTTTGCTCCATCACCAGCACTGTCTCTGCATTGTGTCTTCAAAACCTCAACCTGTGTGTCTGTCCTGAGATGAACACCAGCTCCTCTGCTGTGAAAGCAGCCATTGCTTGATCATTTCCGTGCTGGCTCACTAGGTGAAGCTCCATACACACCCCAGCATCCTCACTGGGACATCGAGCCATGTGGATGGTGGTCTGGAGCCTCCCCTCTGCCCTGACTCGGTGATGGCTGCGGTTTGTAACGCACTTGGAGTTGCCTGCTGCTTTGAGCAAAATCCTTTGCTGTCCTGGTTGCATCACCCATCGTTGCTCTCCTAGCTGTGGCGTGCAAATGCAAGGAGAGCACGTGGTCTGTCTGCAAAACGGAGCTGAGATTGCTCTGGCCTTTGCAGGGCTGGTAGAGAAACCTCTAAGGCACTGTAGGTTTTAAAAGACAGGCAAAGGGAAGAAAAAAAAAAGTGAAATATGAATAAAGGAAAAAGAGAAATAAGAATAAAGAGGTGAGTGAGAAAAATCAAGGACCTCATCAAAACTTAGAGATCTGGGTATTGAGTGGTGCTCGAGGGCTAGGGCAAATGGTTGTAACCGCTCTAAAAAGGAGAGTGAAAGAAGTATCTGTGTGATTGAACATTTTTCATTATTACCATTTGCCTAATGATGCTGGGAATTTGCCCCATATGGGCTTGTTACACGGTGATGTCATCCCAATGTCTGGACCAGTTGCACTGGGAACCTTCAGATCTGTCTGTTAAAACAGGAGGGTGTGTAGGAAGGTAGGAGCCTGACAGTGAGCATTAGTGGTTGTGTCACTGAGGCACAGAGATTAAGCAACCTAGATCTGGGATTTCCAGGTGTGCGGGGTTTTCTAAAGTGAGCTCTGAAGCAATAAGAGAAGTGGGTGGGTGGATGGGGCAGCACATGTGCCCATCAACGGGAATTGCGTGGAGCATGATGGTGGCTGTTAAACTGCCATTAGAGATGGACACGGCTGTGAAGATAGCAGCTTGGTAAAAGCTCTCTCTTCACGTTTGTCATGCTATCTGGTGGTGAGCTACAGAAGGATGTGAAGATGTTTGAGAACTTAAGCTGAAGCTCCTGCCTCGGTGATAGGAAGATGCTGATTTGCTATGATACCCTTCTACTCTTCCCCTTCCCCTCTTTATTCTAAAATGAGAGCAGTGTTTTGTTTTCCTGGCTTATGGATGGTGCTTTAAAGATTCAAAGACCCAGGTTGGTGCAAAGCTTGTTCCTGTCTTGGGCTCATTTCTCCCATTGTGAAATCTTGGCAAACTGGTTTTGAACTCAAGATTTTTGGCTGGCTGTAGCAGTCCCCAACAACAGTGGGTGTTGCCAAAGCTGCAGGTTCCTGGGCCTGACTTGTTGTCACTTCTGGAGCTTTTGTTTATCTCCAACAGCTTTCCAGAAGTTAGGGATGATCCCACATGTATGAATTGTAGAACAAGGAGAGGAAAAAATAACATTTCCTGATCCCATTCAAAGGCCTAATGGCTTATGCCAGCAGCTAGTGCCCTAGCAGCCTCTGTCTCTGGGGCTTCCAACATCTTGTGCTTTCCTTTACTTTTGTAGTTCATAAAACTTTATGATTTTATGTTTCATGAGTGAGGTTTAAGGGCTGCAGATCCAGACTTGACTTATACACAGGGTTCTAATGTATTTGTGAAAAGCCCTGGGTGAAAGGTGAGCTAGATAAGCTGGAACTGCTTGTTGGGGCAGTTCAGTATCAGAGCTGGTATCTCTGCAGGCTGGAGCCAAAGGTATTACCTATGTTCATTCGTGGAATATTTAATTTTCAACGGTACCACTCTTAATGCATTCAATATATGATAAGCAGAATTTGTTAGACTCCTGGTGACTGAAGGACAGTCCATTAACTGGGGTGAAAGTCTCACCTGAGACTTCATTGCCTGCATACGACCAAAAGCTGCTGAGCCTGGGTCTGCCTGCCTTAGATGTTTCTCCACTGATTTACCCCATGGGCTCCTATCTGAGAGCTGTCTTTAGGCTGTTTGTCCTCTGTAGGATCTTTTCCTCACTGCTTACAGGTGGTGAGTAAACTCAGAGGAATGCTGAGGGGCTGTGGACTGGGGGAGCATGGAAGTGCAGGTGCTTCGCTGATCATGTAGGAGAACATCATCCAAACAAAGCTGGAGAAGCTGAGAAGAAGTGATGCTGAAGATGACATCTTTGTCTCCATCACTTGAAAAGTAAGCAAGGCACTGAAGCTGAAGCCTTCATCTGCAGGTTCCCAGATGCTAGGAAAGCAAATAAAACAGGGAGGAGACACTCTAGTTGGGGACTAGTTTGGGTGCAGGGAGGATCGCTTGTCTGGCTGGCATAGCCCTGACATGTGGGAGAGCTTGTCTGCAGTGGCACACAAATTCAAGCTCAGCCATCCTTCCTGCTTACTCCAGCTTTCCCAAATGTACGACACAGGTTTTTTGGTTAGGAAGGTACTGCAGTGGATTTTGAGCTGGGAAGATGACTGTAGCAAATGCCTCCCAAGCAGCTGCTCACCGGGCCTGTCTGCTGGAGTTAAATGTAGGTTTTGCTCTCTGTGGGTCCTGTTAGTGGAACAGTAGGTTGCACAATGGGCTCGTAAGGTTTTTGTCTGGAGATTTATTACCTATTTGAGACCTCAGTGTCAGGGCAATACGGACTTCTCCCCGTCCTGTGTGCACAAGGGCATAACTTTCTTCTGTCCCTCCCGGTAAGGAGCAGAAAAAAAGTCTCCCATCCTGTGAGCAGAGTGAGAATATTCACAAATAAAAATATTTCCTGTAATGCTTTATCGAATGTAATAAGGCCCAAAAGTTGCCAAATCGTTCCTGAAGCTACTTTTTACCAAGCAGGGAGGCTATTCCAGTTCCTTTTTTTTTTAATTCCATCTTGAGGGGTTTTCACCCCCTGCCTGCTTTGCTGTGGTTGCCACTTTCCCCAGCTCTTACAGCTTCTTAAAGAGCTTAAGAAGTTCTTCAATGAAAATGAATTGTCACTAATTTGCATGTCTCCTGAGGTAAGCAACAAGATTTTTTTCTTTTTTGCTTTATTTTGGATTCTGTTTCATCAATTACAACCTTGAAAAGCATACACAAATTAAAAACTTGAGGCAGCAGCCATACATATTTAAATATTAGAAATTAATGTAACAGAAGTTCATACGATCTTCTGCATTGTGCTTGGGAGAACAGAGGAGAAAAAAACCTTAATCTTTTATATACAAAAACATTCCTTATTTGCTCAAATTCTCAGGCAGGTTATGAGCAGTCAGTTTAATTCCTAGAAGGGAGGTAACTTTAATGAAGTACGAAATGAAGAATGATGCAACAAATGGAGATAACGTTGACTCGTTTCTGTCTGACTGATAGGTATCAAGGGGAAACATGGAGGTGTCATATGCTCTCACTGCTATTTTTTGTGTTACTTAATAACACAGGTTTTCTGTCTTTCCACTGACCTTTCTACTGTTCATTTTTAATGAGAAAGAACTGTTTTTTTCCTTCAAAAACGTCCTCACTGGAACTAGTTGTATATCAAGCCAGAGTGGTTTATAGTGGTCTATGGTTACAGAAGCCCCTCTTCCTACCTTTGCTCAGACCCCTTCTTGCTGCCCCTCTTTCTTCAGTAAATGTATTTCTCTGCTTGCTTTTGGTCTGTCAGGCAGATTTTCAACTGAAGATACACAAAGGAAAGGTAACACGGTAAAAGCGTAAAGCGGTAAATTTAAAACTCATTCTGCAGAAGGAGAATAGGAAATACTTTTATCCAACTAAACAAACAGAAAACCCCCACCTAAAAATAATACTTATAGAAATTAAGATGCATATTAACTCATCAGAGATAATAACAGGCTATTCTATGCTCCTGTAGAGCAGATCCGCAAGTACAGTGACAACTAAGGTTAATCTGTAATCACCTGTGTTTTCCCTGAGGTTTTATGTACTTTTCCTGCCAGGCCAGCATTGATTTGATCAGTTCTGAAGCTCTTACAAAGTAATAAATTTAGTCAAATCCATGTGCAGATAAAAGATGAGATGCTGACTCTGTGTGCTCTGATTTGGACACGGCGTAATGTCACCTCTGAGCAGCAGCTAAACGGACTAGGCAGCCTTGGATGACGTTTGGGTGCCACCGTGCTGGCGGGAAAGCCGAGCAGCTCGTGCCATTTTGCTGTGCACCCCCAGACTTTCAGTCATTTCATGTGACTTTCGCCTGATGTCCTCCAGGGAACGAGGCATAGCCTGTGTCCTTGCTCGGCAATGGTTGCAGGGGGGTTCCTTGTACCAGGATGTGTTTTTCTAATGGATAATGTGTTTGGGTTTGTTTGCCTGTTCTTCCATCCACGCTATATTGTTTTTATGGCAGGCACTTAATCTGCAGCTCTGCAATCGAAAAAGCATTCTACAGAAAGGCACGGAATGAGAGATGCTAAAAAGTGAACCTGGTATTATTTAGCTGAGTTAATCCCAAATGTAATACCCTGGGTTTAACTGGAATTACACTGGGAATTAGCTCAGCTGATAGCTGATCTCACTGTAATAGCTGTCTGGCTTTAGGAGTTGGTTCAACAGGTGCTTGTCCCCTTCCCACCCCATTCCCTCCCATCTGTGTTATCCCTGCTCCTCCTTCCCTATGCCGGGCCCTGTTCCTCCTCCAGCAAGACCTCATTTGAGCAACCCCATTTATTCTGTTCTGCTTTCTTTCCTTTCATCCCCCCCCCTTGGGGTTTCCCATGTTCTCTTTTAAGGATCCTTCTCCCACTTGTCTCAGGGAGCTTTGCAAAAATCCCACCATCTTTTTCCTTTTCCATCAAGGGGCATCATTTGGGGCCCCAGCATTTTAAACTCTGCCAGAATGAAAGACAGAGATGAAACAGGAATGTTTTTATGATGAAGGACATGCATGGCTGCTGGTGATCGTGCGATGAACAGGTACCAGGAGATGCCTACAACTCCCATGTCCAAAGCAGGCTCTCCATGTTGGACCTCTTTCTCTGCTGGGCATGGTTAAAAGTGAGTTGTCTTCTCCCAGAGGAGAGGCAGTCATTGTTTGCATAGCTGTCCTTCTAGCCCTGGGCTGGATTTGTGGCTGGAGTGGTAGATCAGAGGACAAGTGCCATGCAAATAATACAATGTGCAGAATTACACACCCACGGGGAATGTTTCTTCCTATGTCGCTGGCTCGTGGGCCATCCCAAGAATGTAGTGTGGTTTCTCTCCACCAGGAGGTTGCCTGTCCTCCAGTTTGGCAACGTTCTGGGATTTGAGCTTTTCTAATGGTGGAAAATTAAGGATTTTGGGCAAAGCCATCAGGCATAGTCTTCTGTTGCCCTCATTTGCTGAGCTTTCTGTGCCAGTGGATCCCTGTGTGTTTCCTTCTAACCTTCTTGGCATTTTGGCCAAACAGTCGGAGGACCAGCCTACAGCGCTGCTTGTTTTTCATCATTATTATCCTCCAGAGGTGATTTTTTCCGACTTGTTTTGAAATGTGGCACTGTGTTCCTCGCTTTCTCTCCTTAAACACATTGGTGGTTCCTGGCTGGGAGCAGAACCCATCCGTACTTGAATGGTGATGGCTTTTACCCTAGAAGTGTGCAGCTGGGCCAAATGCTCCCATTTCAGCAGACAAATGGGCCTTTCCCTGCTCCCTGTCCTGACAGCGGGAAGCCAGCTTGCCTCTTGGCTCTGTGTCCGCAGATGGGCTGCCACCAATACAGGCTGGATGGAGAATGGCTGGAGAGCAGCCCTGAGGAGAAGGACTTGGGGGTGTTGGTGGATGGGAGGCTCAACATGAGGCGGCAATGTGTGCTCACAGCCCAGAAGGACAACCGCATCTTGGGCGGCATCAAAAGAAGCGTGGCCAGCAGGTCGAGGGAGGGGATTCTGCTCCTCTGCTCTGCTCTGGTCAGACCCCACCTGGAGTACTGTGTCCAGCTCTGGAGTCCTCAGCACAGGAAGGACATCGACCTGTTGGAATGGGTCCAGCGGAGGGCCACGAAGATGATCAGAGGGTTGGAGCACCTCTGCTGTGAGGACAGGCTGAGGGAGCTGGGGTTGTTCAGCCTGAAGAAGAGGAGGCTCTGGGGAGACCTTATAACAGCCTTTCAGTACCTGAAGGGGCTATAGGAGAGATGGGGAGAGACTTTTTACAAAGGCATGGAGTGATAGGATGAGGGCTAATGGCTTCAAACTGGAAGAGGGTAAATTTAGATTAGGTATCAGGAAGAAATCTTTCATTCTGAGGGTGGTGGGAGCCTGGCCCAGGTTGCCCTGAGAAGCTGTGGCTGCCCCATCCCTGGAGGGGTTCAAGGCCAGGTTGGACGGGGCTTGGAGCAACCTGGTCTGGTGGGAGGTGTCCCTGCCCAGGGCAGGGGGTGGCACTGGATGGTCCCTTCACCCTCTCACTAGTCTGTGGTTCGAAGGCGGGTGAGCCCCAAGGCACGGGCAGCCCCCGCAGCCAGCATGAAGGCAATGGTAGGTTCGTGATGTTGGGCGGCGCGCTGCGGGGGTGTCGGTCAGTGTCACCCCCTGGGTCCTCCGCGGGAGGCGCCCCCCGGCCCCGCTTCCCCTCCCGGGGGCTGCCGGGCTCCCCGCGGGCCGGGCCGAGGGGGAGGAGGCGGCGGGGGCGGTCGCAAGGCGGGAGGGCCGGCCCAGGGCCGCNCCGGAGCCAGGGTTTTCCTCTCGGGGCGCACCCATCGGCTGTGGAAGGAGGTGGGAAGCCGTCAGGTGATGGTGCTGGGGGTGAAGGCTCTCGGCGTGAGGAGGTCCCCCTCGGAGCGAGGGGGCGGGCGAGGCGCACGTCCTGCCAGCCCCGCGGTGGGCCAGCCGTCGCTTCGCCGGCAAACCCCCAGCGCCGGGCCCGCCGTCCCCGGGGAGAGCGGGTGCCCCGGCGGCCTCCCCGGCCGGGCCGAAGGTTGAGTCAGCGAGGAGGGTGAGCCATCGCCTCCCCCCCGCTGCTGGGGTGTCCCCTCCCTGGGTCCCTCCCGTGTGGCAGAGCTGTGAGACAGCCCTCGCCGCCACCCGATGGCTTTCAGCATCGCCCCAGAGCCAGTTCTTTAAAAAAAACTATAAAGCAGACAGCAAAGGAAAAAAATAAAAAAATAATGTCCGGAGCATAATTCATTTAGAAATTAAAATTGCAAATTGCAGCCACGGCAAGAAACAGTTTTGTGCTTGCCAGCTGCCCTCCCTCCCTCCCTTCTTGGGTTTGGGGTGTGAGCCCTGGGTCCCGCTGGCTGCACATACGTTTTCCAGATTTTAAATCAGAACCATAAGAAATCTTGACATAAGGCTCTCAGGCTGCTTTTGCCCGTTGGATTTTTTTATTTATTTTTTTTTTTTTAACCTCATTGTAAATTTTTCAGATGGATTTAGTGCCTTTCAAACACACTGGTAATCTGTCCAGAGAGGAATGCAACTGAAACCACGCGTAACAAAGCGTGCCTGTGTGGCAGGGTGTTCTTGGAAACGTGAAAACCTGTGGTTTAGGGATTATTTCAGGGAGGGGAGGTGCAAAATGTGAGCCACGTATGGGTTGTTTTTTTTTTTTTATTTATTTCTGTGGCAGGAGGGAGGCATTACTGAACTTCCAGAAAAATCTTTCTCCTTTGCCTTCACCCTGGGCTGGATAAATGACCTTTATAAGCAAGGTTGTGACTGACCTTCGTACCGTGACTGTCAAAACAGGTGCTATCCGGTTGACAGTTGTAGGCGTATTGTCATGTGCTTATCTGCCAAGTACGTGATAGAATGAGAAAAGGCATGATTTCACTAATTACAGGAGGTTTTGGTAGTTGTAATGAAAGAGCGATGATGTCCCATTGGTGATCCTCCCCTTGGTCTATCTGTCGCCAGGGAGGTGCGTGGCACGGACCGTGGGTGAAGTTCTCCCTTCTGATGCAGTCTTGGCAGCTGATGGGTTTCAGCCCTCCCGAGTTGATATCAAAGGTGGGGGATAAGGCATTTCACTTGGACAGGTGTCCCTCGATCAGCACAATTAATTTGCATACATACAGGGACAATCAGGTTCTGTCTCAGTGCGGTTCCACAGCGTGGTTGGTTCCAGAGGGTTGAGGCCTCGGCAGTGAGAACGCATCAGAGATTTTGCCTGACAGAACAGCAGGCAACAGCACGATGTGCTGCTCCAACTGGCAGCCTCAATGGTGTAGCTCAGAGGAGTTTTAACGTGGTGGGGAATTTTCTGTGACACCTTTTGTAGCTCCAGCAATCGAGATGGGTCTGTTGGAAAATGAAAACTGGATGCATGGAGTAATTTTGCCCTACCCGGCTCCCTGTTAGTACAGCAGCTCGTCCTTCTGTTGCCCCTTACTTAATCCCAGATTTTCATTCTCCCAATAATACACATCTTTCTTACTCGTAAAAATCCTTATTTCTAATAATGTCTCAGTTTTTTATCACTTCTTCATAGTGTGGGTGTTGTGTTAATCTTTCTCCTGCAGACAAGGTTTTGTGGGGCTGGGTGTTTCCAGCATTATTCGCTGCCCAAGAATATGTCAAGATGGGTTTCGTGGGGGATGCTGCTTGGCTGTCGGCTTCTGAGCAGCGCGGCAGTGCTAGCTGTTGCGAGATGGCTGTGTTCTATGGCTGCGATGCTCCTTGTTTTGGAAATTGAATAATTATAAGCCCAGGATTTAAAACCTAAATTCAGCCTCAACGCTCTCTGGAGTTTGAGGATGTTTGAATTGTACGCCCGTTTATTAATAGAAACTTCTGGTAAGGTACAAAGAAGAAAACTTTTTTTTTTTAATTTTTTTTTATTATTTCTGCACGTGTTGTCCTTAAAAATGAACAAGGAATTAATTCTGCTGAAGACCCGGGACTCGGTGTGTAGGGATCTCTCTTTCAGTGGTTAGTATGGAAACGCTCTCTTTATTTCTGCCCATGAGGTTACAAGAGGCATGAAGTTCTCTGTGTGCTCGGCAGGCTCTTTCCATTCCCACACCTCATGGACAGAAAGCATTTATTTATGACCAGTTCAAGGACCGGCTGTTTTGGGGAGAAGAACAGCCGTTAATGATGACCTTAAAGACCTAATGTTCCTTACACAGGCCTCCTGTGTGCCCCGGTGGCAAAATACTGCTCTCGGGAGTAGGCACGGCGTGAAGCAATGGCCGTGAGCGGCGCGGGGCTGTGGGACTGCCCTTGTTTATTGTAGGGGCTCCGGCACAGCGCGGCATTCAGGGCTGAGCGGCTCCCTCAGCCCCGGCGAAGCAGCAGCTTGTTCTCCCTCCACCTGCAGCGGCGCTGGTATTTCCGCAGCTCGTTACCTCTCCCCATCGAGCACCCTTTTCATAACGAGCAGGAGGATACAGATGGTGCAGTGTGCTCTGGGGAAGCAGCTCGCCACGGAGCCCAAGCCCCTGGAAGGGCTGGCCCCTCGCCGGGGTGAGTGGCTGCGTGGCTGGTGTGTCCCTGTGGGTGAGGGGAAAATGCAGCTCAATGTACCTCATGGGATGGAGGTGCTCAGAGCCGGCTGCCAGAGTCCTGCCCCGGGCAGCGAGCGGACGTCATCCTCAGTGGCTGCTTTCAGTGAGTTTCCCTTTGGATGTCCTTACAGGTGCTTAGAGGAGTTGGAGTTGGAAGTGGCCTTCTAGAGATCATCCAGTCCACCCCCCTGCCAAAGCAGGGTTGCCCAGAGCACATCACTCAGGAGCATCCAGACGGGGCTTGAAGATCTCCAGAGAAGGGGACTCCACACCCTCCCTGGGCAGCCTCTTCTAGGGCTCTGCCACCCTCACCCCAAACAAGTTCTTCCTCAGATTTGAGTGGAACTTCCCATGTTCCAGCTTGTGCCCGTTGCCCCTCGTCCTGTCCCTGGGAACCACTGGAAAGAGTCCGGCTCCATCCTCCTTCAACCCACCCTTTAGATCCTTGGAAGCATTAATAAGGTCTCCCCTCAGCCTTCTCTTCTCCAGGCTCAAGAGCCCCAGCTCTCTCAGCCTTTCCTCATCAGGGAGGTGCTCCAATCCCTCCATCATCTTTGTTGCCCCAGGCTGGACTCTCTCCAGCAGTTCCCTGTCTCTCTGGAACTGGGGAGCCCAGAACTGGACGCAGGATTCCAGTTGTGGCCTCCCCAGTGCAGAGCAGAGGGGGAGAATGACCTCCCTCGACCTACTGGACTAGATGATCTCTAGGAGGTCCCTTCCAGCTCCAACAATTCTGGGATTCCATGAAAGCCCAGTACTGAAACCACCTTTTTCAGGGTAAGTGTTGCAGTCTTGTCATCTGTCTGGTCTTGTAGTAGTGTCTCCAGGAAGCTGAATGGTGTGGCACGTGGCATCCTTCGTTCTCACCAGGGTGCTGTTTCTGTAGCCCAGTGGATCACAAAGCTCTAACTTCTGATAGTTCAGTTTTGGTTGTGTAGGGCTTAAGTGACTAAAATAGTTGCAAATTATGTGGTCTTATTTAGAGATAAATTAACGTGTAAAAATATTTTAGAGGTTTTTTTTTTAGACTTAATTCAAGAGAAGAAAAAACCCCATAAGATGAGATGGCAGCCCTGAGGAAATACAAAGAGGCTTGGTTTCTTTGCCTAAAACATGTTCTCATGCTGAAAAAGCTGCAGCCACAGAGTTGAGGTGGACTGATACCACAGGCTGTGCGTAACCTATGTACAGCTTCACCAGTTTAGTTGCAAAGCAAAGTAAAATAAAAAGTTTTAAAAAAAAACCAAAAACAACCCAAACCATGCAGCCCTCATTTCAGGGGATTGCCGTGGCTGGGTCTGGGTTGAATTACTCAAGACAGTGTTTCTGATGTTTCACCCAGCGATTCAGAAGTCTTGGGTTTACAGCCATGATTTATTTTGTGAAACACAGTGCCGAACTTGTAACACAGTGACAGTAAAAGATGATTGTGTTCTAGTTGCTCATCACGTGCTTAGTATTTCTTGTTCCGTTCCCTATGACTTTTTTTGCTTTATGTCTCTTGGAAGATCAGGGAAAGGTCAGCAGATTAGCTATCTAGGTGTGCTGTCACTTCAACTTCTTCTGTTTCCTGTAGCTCTCTCCCCTTTTCTCCTTATTTTTTTTGAAGTCCTTTGCTATTAAAAAGTTACCTTTCCAGTCTGTTGCCCCCACCTTGATGTTTCATTAACTTGTGGTGTTGTGTGGTGCTGCCAGTGTGCCAAACCGGTGTTTGTTAACCATGCTCTCCAAGAGCAGGGATATTCAATTTCCTTTCTACAGTTCTGGGAGGCTGAGCCATCCAGAGAGTGGGGAACTAAATAATCAGCCTGGTGTGGTCCAGCCTCAGAAGCTGCAAGCTGGGGACCTTAGTGGAACTTCCCCTAGTGCAGGACAGCTTGTCTGGTGTCCCCTGGTAGTGCCGTGGCAGCAGGAGCAGCAGGGTATGTTTTCCAGCATGCTGTGTGGACAGAGCATCTCCCAGAGCTGTAGAAGCTCGTGCATGTGGAAAAGTAGAAGGTTTTTTTCTTCTGGGGCAGGTGATTCCTGCCTGAACACCCCTTCCTTCCAAGGGGAAAGGCAGGCAAGTCAGGCTTGATCTCTGTGAGTGTGCTCTGAGGTTAATTTTTTGCTTTCTCAACAAGAATAGGTGGCTCTCTGTGGTTTCTCTCCAACTCCCAGGGGCCTCGTTTGGAGGAGCACAGCTGAGCGCTGCTGGTGGTGGTGGTTGGCATGGTGGGTGCCAGTCTGGGGGCACCTAAACCTGACTCTGGCCTTGTCTGGTTGTCAGGTTGCACGGATTAAATCCCGGCCAGTTGCAAATATTTACCAAAACTTGTAACGCAGGCATCGGTTTTGATCCATGCTCTTCTTGGGCAGCCCCTACCAGTGGTTTTTAGGCAAGACAGCGAATGATTTTGAAGATCCCACACCACCCAGACATGTGCACTACAGCTGCAGGGTTAGATCTAGGCCATGGGGATTTTATCTGGAGGGTTTTCAAGAGAAATACTGGCATACTTGCATTTTATTATATTTTTTTTTACTGGACTGATGTTGATCCTGGAGGGTGTCTTTCCATAGCCTTTCAGAATGAAAAAACCTTGCCTATCTGAAACCAGGTGTTTTAGATAAACTGGCATCTGTACGTGCCCACAGAAGATAAGTGGCACGCAGCGCCCGTGTTAATGCTCTGAATGATATGCCGTGCCTTGAACTTGTACTTTGGTCACAATGCTCGTACCTTAAAAATCCATTAAGAGAGAACCGCCGTGTAATTCAGGTTACTGTTTATTGATTTACTATTATTGTGAGCAAGGTGACTAATGATTATCTCTGATTTGGTTCTGAATCACAGCTGTAGGAAGCGAGAAATAGTTCTTTAATGGTCTCAGCTTAATAATTTCTGAGTGAAAATTTACTTAGAGTGTATAATTAACAAAGGAGGGATGCAAAAAAGCCAGGTCAAGCCATTTGGCATGGATGTGCGTCACAAAATGGGATGCTGAGGAGTTAGGATTTTGCCTGAAGAGCTCGTCGCTAGCGCTGCCTCCCATCCCTCCAGAGCGGTCGGTCCTTTTTTGCTTACTTACAGCTTGGCTCAGTTACAACTATGTGTGTTGAAAGTTTGATCTACAGAGTGGGTGCCAAAATGTGCTGGCCTGTTTGGAGAGCAGGGCTTGAGAAAGGAGCCGGTTTGCTTTTTTTTTTTTTGCCATGGCTTCTGTTTAAATGCAGCGCTTTGGGTTTGTTGAGATGAACTTTTTTTGTGCATCTTTGGAAAATAACCGTTTGTACCTGCATTTCTAAGACTTTCTGACCTTGAGGTCTCTGTGGCCTCTCTCTGGCAGAACAAAATGTTTTCTTGGATATCAAACCGTTTTTCAGCTTTACATTGTGGTGCAAGAAAGTGTGTCGGGTGGGAGGTCACGTTTCAGGCCTGCCCAACCCTTCTGATGGGAAGATCGTTTGTTTGTGTTGCCAGTGGGTGTGGGAAGAGGGGAAAAAAACCCCTCATTTTAGAGGAGGTGACTGCTCCTGCAGGGGGCCGAGTTGCGTGGTCCTCTGCAGGGCCCCTGGGCATGATGCTGGACGAGTCATCTCAACCATGGATGGAGCAGCTCACTGCATCTGCCCCCGTCTTTGCAAAGCTGGTCTGAGTCCATGGGGATGGATGTGAGGAATGTCGAGCTCTTGGAGGTGCAGCTGGAAGTCCAGGGGAGCTGCTCTTCAAATAGGTGTCATTTTTGTAGGGCTTAATATTGCAGGAGCTCAGGTCTTCATCTGCTGTTTGCCTCACCCTCTACCATTCTTCTGTGGTGTGAAACTGGGATGATGCCATCCTCAGAGAGGTACTGGGAGTTTGCATGAGCTTTTGAGGGACCAAGGAAGAATAACCCCCAAGAAAAAGGTGTAACTGTCCTTCAGCCAGGCTTTGAGTAGTGCATAATGACTAAGAGCTGTGCCTACACTTGGTTTAGGGAGGTGTAAGAGAAATGCTGAATAGCCCCTCGGTCAAGAGTGTAGCGTTCTTGATGGTGACTTAGGCAAGCGGCTAGGTAACCCCGCATGTGCTCACATAATTAAAAGCCTGTCTTGCAGCTTGTACGGGTCAGATGCACAGGCAGATGGGGTGGGAAACCTTCATCCTGGTGTCTCCAAACTTAAGTCCTCAACTTGGACTTGGCTTCTGCAGCTTGTTGTGTGGGGTGGCACATTCAATGGCATTATGGTGAAAACAAGCCCATCTTCAGCCAACAGAAGTACCGAGGGGATTGAGGAGGTACTGGGTGAGAGGAAGGTCTGTTTGGCCCTCTTTGTAGTTTCCAGAGCAGCCAAGAGTGGGAGCCAAGGAAGAGTTTATGGCTAGGATGCCACAGGGCGTTCTCACAGCTTCCATTGAATTAAGACTTGAGATACTAGTCCTGATAGTTCTCGATGAACTTCCCTTCCATGAATTCATCTTAATGATTTTTTCCAGCCAAGTGAACTTTTGGCCTGCCCAGCAGAATTCCCCCTTTTAACCGTGGTTGTGGCCAAGTTTTTCTTCCTGCTGCTGCTTTTGCACTTTGCAGACCTTAAAAAAAAAAGAAAAGCGGAGGTGGAGAGAGATCGCCTGTTGCCTGCTGACGACCATGGACCATTGCAAAGTGAAACACAGGGGGTTCAAGACACCGGGTTCAAGACTGTGTCCATGCTGGGTACTGAATGGGGCAGGAACAAGCACCGTGTCGCTGCAACACTAAGCCAACCTGGGCTTGTGTCCGGCTTTATTCTTTCAGCAGGCTGCCACAATGTCCTGTAGGGGAGAAGAGACACAAGAGGATAGTATTTCTACAGAAATGTATGTATTTTAAAACTTGATCAAGCTGCTTGAAATGCAGATCCTCTGTAGCTTCCATGGCTTATGAAACTGCTAGAACTTCACAAAAGTTACAGGATTTCTTTCCTGAGGTGGACACAATGGGCATGTTAAAACTGAGTATCTTGTCCCCATGTTGTTTAGAGCCGAGATGGGCTCCATTCAACCTGTGCAAGCTTGGACAGTGGAAGATTCTGATTTCTTACTTAGTGGAAGGTGGAGCTGGTGTCCCACCTGCCTGCTCCTAGCCATGGGTATATGCTGGCCTCCAAGTCCGAAAACCTATTGCAAATTGTGTTAATAGGGACACGAAACTCCTGAATGTGGCTTGCTGGGTTTTGCAGTTAGAGCAGTGCCACCATGCCAGCTCAGCTTTTAAAGGTAAGTTAACGACAGTCCTGGTTTGTTGAACTGATTGCTGGAGTTCCTCAAAGGGAAACGGGATGTCGGTCTCCTGGTGTTCCCTGGAGGACCTTCTGGGCAAGCTCGTCCCAGTAGAGCTTGTGGTTTGGATTGTATCTCGCGACTGAACAAAATTTAGTGCAGAACAAAATTTAGCTCAGCTGACAGTCTCCTGACACTATGCTGTGAGTTTTTCTTTGCATGGTATTTGGTGCAGGAGTCCTGGCTGTCCCTTTTGCTTGTTTTAAGCTGCAGGGTGTCTGCCTTGCCACGGTAAGAGACGGGACGTGTACAGTGGCTTATTTACCATAGAGAGCCACAACCCATCAATTAAATTCCTAAATCTCATATACAAGAAAAAAAATGATTGCATGTAAATGCAACTCCTCCCTGGAAATTTTTTTGATAGTGAAGTTAATGTTTAGTCAAAATACGTACCCTTGTCTGCCTTTTCTTCTTGTCCCTGAAATCTGAGGGACTGAAACTCAGTTTACTATTTCCGTAACCTGATATTTTTCTCCAAAAGGTCGTACAGAGGCAGGCCATGTGTACTGGGTGGCCTTTCCTGGAGTGGAGGTGGTGGTGTGCTGCTTTGTCCCGCTGCAGTGTTTCTCGCTCAGATGCCGTGGCACGGTGGAAGCGGCTCAGCTGGCTCTCGGTACTGGCTCTCTGCACCACCAGGCGCTGGATCTGCCAGCAGAGATCACCGGGCTACACCATCTCTGGGGTTTTTTAACTAGCCACATACCTTCTGGTTGCATATTTCCCCTCTTTTTTTTGGTGTGTTCTCAGAGGTTAAATAGGTGTGCTTGATTGCTTTCTATGGGTGTTCAATCCCAAAACTTACCTGTACTGCAGTGAGAACATCATTTGTGTTCCCTTGTTTTGCAAGATAACCAGTTTTTATATTGCTGGTGGTCCCAGTGTCTTGGCAGGATCCAGAGCAGCCTTGTAACAGACCCCAGGCAGCAAAGCAAAGCAGTTCTCCTTTTGCACTCTCAAAACCTATTGTTGGCAAAATGAGCACGAGCCCAACTGCTGAAACAGGCTCGTTTAGGGGAGGTAATTTAGCAGAACTACTCTGAATATAAAAAATAGGGTGACCATGGAAGGATTTCTTGGTTAAATTGTTATTTCTGTCAGCGGCTGACAAGATGTTTTGTTGGGCCGTGCAGCTTTCCCTTGTGATTTCTGGAATGAGGATGGGAAGATTTTTTTTTTTTATAACATCTGTCCTGCCCTTGCAAATTTGTCCTGAAAACATAGGAGTGCGGAGTGACTCACAAGTTTTCCTGTGGGGGGGAAGTTGGAGTAGTGACATCACCTAATTCGGAGATAAAGAAGTGCCTGATCTGCATGCCTTCAGAGGGGCAGGTTTTAATGCCCAGCCTGCTGGTTTGAAGTCACACAGTCTATAAATCAGCATCTGATTTGCAAGGTGACTGGAATGTGAGCTTGGGTTTGTTGGTTGGTGGTGGTGGGGGTTTTTTGGGTTGTTGTTTTTTTTTTTTTTTGCCAGGTTTGTGTAGAACTTGATTGTGGCAACCCAAACCCTGCAAATTCATACCAAGAGAAAAATATTTTAGCTGAAATCAAAAATAAGGTCTTGCTAAGAGCTCAAAAATTCCTGCGGGTTAAGAAAAAACCACTTTAGCTAAACCACCTTGAAAACCTGGTGTGTTGGCGGCGTTTGGCATCTCCAGCTGTCTGTCTGCAAGCTGAAAGACTGCTTGTTTTGGGTAACTGGGATGTCTCTGCTGGGCTCCTTAAGATCTTCTGTGTTACATTGCTGGCAGGGGACAGAGGCCGAGGTAGCGATGCCAAAAGTAACAAGCGTCAAGGCAGAGGGTGCCAAGGAGCAAGTCGGGTCTGCTGTGCTTTATTCAGAGCACTGAATGAAGAAAGGGAGCCCAGTTCAGCGTCCTGCCTGGTGCGAGGGAATGCTGGCAGCCCCGGCCCCACAACCTCTGCAGGGTATTTGATGACAGAGCACTCGGCTAAGTCTCAAAAGAAAACACAACATTATTTCACGGAATCACACAGAATGATATGGGGTTGGAAGGGACCTCTGGAGATCATCTAGTCCAACCCCTGCCCAAGCAGGTCCACCCAGAGCAGGTTGTACAGGAACGTGTCCGGGTGGGTTT
>VXAK01022944.1:346-30150 GCA_013399435.1 Arenaria interpres
GTTGTGTTTTTTTGCTTTTTTTTTTTTTTTTTTTTTTTTTTTGTTAAATCTTGAGTGATCTGAGACAACTGGCGTGAGTGGCTCTGCAGAAAGTTGGCGCCGGGGAGAGCAGTGTTTCTCAGACGTGACGCCTTTTCAGCGTGATCACGGAATTGTCAGAGTCGGAAGGGACCTCTAGAGATCATCTAGTCCAGCTCCCCTTCCAAAGCAGGGTTGCCCAGAGCACATCCCTCAGGACAGCATCCAGGCGGGTCCTGAAAATCTCCAGAGAAGGGGACTCCACGACCTCCCTGGGCAGCCTGTTCCAGTGCTCTGTCACCTGTGCGTTACCTCTGCGTGTGACATCTCAGCCTGGAAGTTAGTTAGCTTCGGTGTACAGTGTAAAAGCCCAGCATTTTTATTTAGAATTCGGTCCCTGCAAACTAACTCTTCCTGTTGGGTGTGTTTTCATCTCCTTGGAAAGCTTGGTTGCCTAAGGAAAGAAGGCTCGTGGACAGGCTCTGTCTATTCCTTCTCCACCAAGTAATTTTAACTCCCTGGCCAATTTCAGGCAAATTTGTCAGGTCTTAGAGAGATTGAAGTCTTTAGTTTCATGGAAATCAACATCTAACAAATGCAGATCATCACAATCGTTGTGCACACTAAGGGCAGGGCACCTTGAATCCAGCTTCTTGTGACAGCAGAGGTGAACTGAGTCCATCAGCATACTCCTGTCTGAATACAGCTGTAGCACACAGTGCTGTTTGTCCAGGGAAGTTTGTTGGAAAAAGGTGGAAGTAAGGTGAAGAAGAAGGGAATAGTGATATGTTGAGTCACTGGCTATAAGTACATAAAAAATCACAGGGCTTGATTTTTACTTTTCACATAATAGCTTGGCCTTCTATTAGACTCCACCCAGATGTATGATTATTAAATGCTTTTAGTAAAGATAAATTAATGATTGCACAGTTAAGCATTCGGAAGTCAGGTAATGTAATAGCTTGGGTTGAAAGCATAATGTTGGCTTTGCTTTGTCATATACAATGCTTTGGGACAATCATATTTATGTGATTACATTATGTAGCACTTTAACAAACTGCAGAGTATCATTTGTCTCTCATGAATTGTGTGCAGTAATCAGACAAATAGGAGAAAGAAGCTTCCCGTGGGGAAATGGTTATTATTATAAGGATTTAGAATTTTTAATTCTGACTTTCAATGACTGCCATGATAATGATCCATAGGCACGTTTTGGCATGAAATAAATTTGACAACTAAAAATACATTTGTTACTAAATGGGAAATAAGCTTAGAAAATGCTCCTGTAAGCATGATTTTAAGGTACATATGTTCAAAATAACGTATCAGATGTTTGAAGCAGTATGAGAACAGTTGGAAACTTTGAAGTATTTGGATATCACTTATTCCTTTAGGTTATAGATAAGTGGGAAGAGTTTAACGGAGTAGGTGAAAAATGGTGATGGATCCTGGAGGAGTCTGACAGCTGAAAAGAGATAATTAGGATATAAGTGCTTGGTAGTTGCTTTGCTGCTTTGATTCTTGGTTTTCCAAGTAGTGTTCCCGGGAGTTGACCAGGGACAGAGTGAAGTGACTGTCACTCAAGTGATGCTGTGATGCATGGCTGGCACACGCCTGCTGTGCGCATCGTGACCTCCACGTTTGTAGCTGAAGTTTAGTCTGAAATTTCAAAGGCATCTTATGAACAGGAGGGCAGAAATTCAGTGTATGTGCTTTGCTGACACTGTTGGCTGAGCTACTCCAGCTCTTTTTCAGTTTGTTTCCTGTTGGGTGAATGGAGAGGATGCTTCTGACTTCTTTAAGGGGAGGAATTAAAGTGCTGCTTTTTGTTGGTTGGCTTTCTGTTGGTTTCCCCCCCACCTCCCCATGAAAGTGTCTTGGCATAAGGTGTGTGACATTGTAACCAATCATATCCAGTTTGGATGTGAATTAGTACAAATGTATGGATTGAAGTTGGATACTGTATAGGGTAGAGGAAATAAATATGTAGGGAAGTCAAGAGCTGGGACATACCACATTTGCCAAGAACCATTCAGTTGTTTAATTTTTGTACAGTAGTGCTTGTGTTCTTGTAATAAGTTTTTTGCGTCCAAGATGGTCTTACAAATAACATTGTAAATGACACATGACTGGGGGGAGGTATAGGTAGCATAGCATTTGATATGAGGAGATTCTTAATGAATCATAGTTGTTTGCATTGTAAGAACATGGACCTGGACAGGCTTGAGAGATGGGCCTGTGCAAACCTCATGAAGTTCAACAGGGCCAAGTGCAAGGTCCTGCATCTGGGTCACAGCAATCCCAAGCACAAATACAGGTTGGGAGAAGAATGGATTGAGAGGAGCCCTGAGGAGAAGGACTTGGGGGTGTTGGTTGATGAGAAGCTCAACGTGAGCCAAAAATGTGTGCTTGCAGCCCAGAAAGCCATCCACATCTTGGGCTGCATCAGAAGAAGCCCAGCAGGTCAAGGGAGGTGATTCTCCCCCTCTACTCTGCTCTCATGAGACCCCACCTGGAGTACTGTGTCCAGCTTTGGAGTCCGCAGCATAAGAAGGACATGGATCTGTTGGAATGGGTCCAGCAGAGGGCATGGAAATGATTAGAGGGCTGGAGCACCTCTCTTATGAAGACAGGCTGAGAGAGTTGGGGTTGTTCAGTCTGGAGAAGAGAAGGCTTTGGGGAGACCTTATAGCAGCCTTCCAGTTCCTGAAGGGGGCCTACAGGAGTGATGGGGAGGGACTCTTTGCCAGGAGGTGTAGCAATATGACAAGGAGTTATGGTTTTAAACTGAAAGAAGGTAGATTTAGATAGATACTAGGAAGAAATTCTTTACTGTAAGGGTGGTGAGACACTGCTTCTGGTTGCCCAGGGAAGCTGTGGATGCTCCATCCCTGGAAGTGTTCAAGGCCAGGCTGGATGGGGCTTTGAGCACCTGATCTATTGGGAGGTGTCCCTGCCCATGGTTGGAACTAGATGATCTTTAAGGTCCCTTCCAACCCAAACCATTCTATGAACCATTCAAAACTGTCATGAAGTGTGTGCCACCTTGAAGGATAGCAAGTAAACATCACAGCACGGTATTTCAGCTGAGACAGTTTTCAATTAAATAACTATTGAACGTTGTCTCTGATTATCAAAATGCCAGTGGAGAAGGGTGCCTGGCTGTGTGTTTAAAGGAAAATGGATATGTAAAACATGTGCGTGCATAGCACCTAACAGCTTTAATGTTCCTAATTATTTCATAATGGGTCTAATTGTAATTGTCAGGCTTTCTAAGAAGTACTATATTTGTCTACAGCCTGAAGAACTGCTCACCCTTAGTATTGCCGGTCACTTTATAACTTACTTTCTGTGCAAGCATTCTTCATCTCTGTCATGTTTGTGACTCCTTTATTAAGTGAAGTCCCTCAGGAACATGTTTTCCTATTCTGAAGGGTATCGATCCTAACGTGAGGGATGGGTGGGTGTGATCTGGAAAGTTGAGTGAAAACATGTCAGAAGGAATGGCTGAGCAGTAGGGCTTCCTGTGTTTCACATTGCAGTAAAGCATGTAAAGGTCACAACTCCCTGATTAAGAAATGTTGTGCAGTGCCCAATTTATATAATGCTAACCTAACTTGCTGGTTAAAATACAATTCCAGCTTTCACATGTGCATATCATGTGTCCAAAGTGTACTTTGGTTTGACCTTCCAAGTGTAGCACTGTTGTCGTGCTCTAAGTAAGCACAAAAGTGATTCTGCTGTGTGCACAGGATTGACAAATTGTGTATAAATTAAGTTTGTTTCCTGTATGAAAAGCTACGGCGTTAGTCTTTTAAGGTGAGTGAGTTACTGTTGCAGGCAAGACATAGGATAGCAATCTTTTACCTCAGCCACACTTTATGCCATTCAGAAAAGAAGAAATTAGCAGACTGCTAAAAATGTTTCATGCTTCTTGTTAGCAAGTGCCTCTCTCACCCAGTTACCTGAACTTTGTCAGGTTAATTGACCCAGATGAAGACCGTGAAATGAGAACCATCTAAAAGCACATCTTAGTCATGTCAGTGCTCTGACACCAAAATGAGATCTTTGTGGTCCATCACCAGTGAGGCTGGAATGATCGGAGTGTGGCTATATTAACTTTTAGGTATAATGCAGGTTTCTTAGATCCTGTGATCTGGAAGTCATTGGTGTGGTGGGCAGTGCCATGAGAAGATTGATAAAAAACATTGTTCTTTAGGCTGCTGACACTATTAAAAGCAGTGTAAAGGTATTACAGGGAGACAAGAACTTAACTTCAAAAAGTTTTGTTTCACCTTCAAGTAACTGAAGTATAAAGTGGAAAAAAAGTTGCTCATTTGGGTCATCTTGCTGCATCTGTGACTCTGTAATGAGTGGATGGTTTATGGAACGCTTACTTCATGCTATTTGGAGTCGGACTCTGCTTTGCTTTCATGCGCCAGTGAAGTTGCTAGCTAGAAATTGAACACAAATCTGAGATTGGTTGAAAATTGCCTTTTGCTCCATACTACAGCTCTTTTTGCTCATTTACTACAATAATAAAATGGTGCTAGCCCAACACTGAGCAACCCCGAATCAGGAACAAGATAAGGAACACCATTTAATTTTTTCACTATTGGAGGATCCATAATATTCAGAGATGCTGTTTAAATATTATGTATCTGCAGTTTAAATGCTTGATTCTTCTATGTAAGTCTGTTGCTTCTGCTGTAAATTCTGAGACTTCCTGTGTAATTGGAGAAGTTTAACCCGTGTTGACATCATCTTGGGTCATAGTTCCACAAACATTAAGCTAGCACTGCCACCGTGAGAAGCACCCTTGTACCAATGTACGCAGTTTCAGTGTGGTTGTTTGGGAGTGGGGGGGTTTCTTTGCAATCCTTTTCAAGAGTAAATTTCAAGTTGAAGTAGTGTTCTTGTCTGGCTTCCTGTGTGAGTGCCAGTGAAGTAGGGGAGAGGCTGTGTCTCTCAGCATCATTTTGGAGCAGGTAGGAGAGTAGGGGAAGGTAACCATCTGGCAGATTTTCTTGTATTATTACTGCTATAGGGGCCATTTGCTAACTAAGGAAAGTTAGGTGGCTAGTTTAGCATATGTTGCAGCATAACTCACTGACTCTGACAGCATTCAGATTCTGATGAAATAATTAATACAAGCAAAAATTGTCATTTTGTAACGCATCAGGTTTCAACTGTAGGTTGCCTTTCAGAACTCTGTGTAACTTAAATCTCTGCATAAGTAGAGTTGGGTTGAAAACGAGCTGAATGGCTGGGCCCAGAGGGTGATGATCAGCAGCGCAAAGTCTCTTTGGAGGCCAGTGACTAGTGGTGTACTCCAGAGGTCAATTCTGGGTCCAGTCCTGTTAAATCTTCATTAATGATCTGGACGGTGGGGCAGAGTGTACCCTCAGCACATTTGCTGATGGGAAGAGTGGCTGATACACCAGAAGGTTGTGCTGCCATCCAGAGGGACCTCAACAAGCTGGAGAGGTGGGCTGATGGGAACCTCATGAAGTCCAACAAGGGGAAAGGCAGAGTGCTGTACCTGGGGAGGAACAATTCTATACTGGGGACCACCCAGCTGGAAAGCAGCTTGGGAGAAAAGGACCTGGGTGGACACCAATCTGAACATGAGCCTGCAATGTGTCCTTGCTGCAAAGAAGGCAAATGGTATCCTGGACTACATTAAACAAAATATTGCCAGCAGGTCAAGGGACATGATCCGTCCCCTCTACTCAGCACTGGTGAGGCCACACCTGGAGTGCTGTATCCAGTTCTGGGCTCCCCAGTACAGAAGAAAGATGGACATACTGGAGGGAGTCCAATGAAGGGCCACAAAGATGACGGAGGGACTGGAGCATCTCTCACCTGAGGAAAGGCTGAGAGAGCTGGGACTGTTCAGCCTGCAGCAGATAAGGCTCAGGGAGATCTCATCAAGCTATATAAATACCTGAAGGGTATGGAGACAGGTTTTTTTCAGTGATGCCCAATGACAAGAGGTAACGGACACAAACTGGAATGCAGGAGTCTCCATCTGAACATCAGGAAACACTTTTTACTGTGAGGGTGACTGAGCCCTGGAGCAGGTTGCGTAGGGAGGTTGTGGAGTCTCCATCCTTGGAGATACTCAAAAGTCATCTGGATATGGTCTTGCACAGCTGGCTCTAGGTGGCCCTGCTTGAGCAGGGGGGTTGGACGAGATGACCTCCAGAGGTACCTTCCAACCTCAACTGTTCTGTGTTTCTGTAATGCCCTAACCTGCTTCAGAATCTAAGAAACTCTCAGAAGATTGCATTCTGAAAGTCAATATTTAAAGTGCTATAGTCACATCTTGCCTACATGACCATTTGTCTGTCTTTGCTGTCAGTAGTTACAACTGCAGCAGTTGCCACTTGTATCTAAGCTATTAAAAAAATGGTAATAATTTTTATTTGGTACAGTATTCACCTGTATTCAGCCAGCACACGTGCTGTGTGCTTCTGAGCTGCAATTTCCTTGCTCTGTGATTAGCTGGGGGCTGCTCTGCCTTTGAACTTCTAACCAATCATGCAACCTACACTTGCACACCCTTTCTTCTGTCTTACTCTCTGCATGGCTCAAGTTCAAAACATCTTCTGTTGGAGGCAGCTGGTGTCTGTGTTCATTTACATGAAAGTGGGGGAGAGTTGAGGGCTTTTGGGGTTTGTTTCTCTGACTAAAAGTGATGCGTTGTCTCAAGAGCTGATCATTTGGGTTATTAGGTATTGTCTTTATCTGAAGTGGTGGTGTCCATTGATGTCATGTTTTATACTTGCTGCTGTTGGCAAGTTATAGAGAGTCCCACCTGTAAATTGACTCAAGAGGCTTTATAGTCCATCTTACTCACTTTGTGGTTTTTCTTCTGTTTGGGTGGGGATGGGAAGACCCTGTGTTTCTTGGTTTGGAAAAGTTAATGGTTTGAACTATCCCTTGCCAAGGAACACAGTGGAGATCTCCAACTTCTAGTTTCACTTAAAAATATTTTTACCTGGTCAGTCTCAGGTGGCAACAGGGAGGTGATTTCAGAGAGTGGTAGAAAAAAAAAAGATGGAGGTAAGGCATTTTAATTTTATGGAATGATTTTCTAATTAAGTAGAACTTGCAGGATCATGGTATCAGTCTGTCCCTTCCCTTTACCCATTCCTTTCAGACCTCTGCAAAGTAATAATTTGGAAATCTGGTTTTAGTTTCTCCTCTGTTGTCAGTGCCAAATTTCTACAATAGTCTTATTTGCTTTTTCTGGTGCTTTCAAAACTACTTCTTTACCCCTGGATAGCTCATGTACAGTAATTCTAAGCTGAATACCTAGTTCATCAAATGGTGAAATTGATGAATCTAGGTTTCCTATCAATTTGCACCTAGTGGTTCCATTTTCTGGTGTCTAACATACATTGGTCTTGCTTTTAAATTTCTTCTGTGAAAGAGCACCAAGTTGGTTTAGCATGTGTCTGTGTGTCTGGTGTAGCTATCAGAGAATCACTTGATACCTCCTCAAAACCTTACGCGGTTTTATCGACAGACTACGTCAGGATCATTTGTAGTGGCAGAGCAAAGGGAAGCTCAGGTTAAAACCAAAAAATTAATCAGAGTGTAATATTCTGGCTATATCAATGTGGCCAAAAGGAAAGTTTTTATGATTTGATTTTAAATTGATTGTCAAGGCCCATGATAAAGGACAGTTCTTTAAATACCTTGTTTGGAGGTAAGGTCACATCAGAAAGCAGAATTAGACTGGCTCTTGCAGAAGCTGTAGCTTCTACGTTTGTCCAATTGGTTTTTGGTGTTTCAAATACAGCTTTCATATGTGGATGGCTTCCTTACTTATAAATAATCATCTTGATCCCAGTATTCAGAGATCGTGATAACTTGCATGTTACAGCTCTTTTTGGGGAAAAAGAAATGATTTGTTCTTTAGGCAATGTGCTGCCAGCAAGGTTTGGCTCACCAACTCTTGCACCAGAGTAGGAGCAGGCTCAGCCTCAGCCACGGTGCAGGCAATCTTTGTCATTTAATACAGGTAACCCAACTCACATAGAGGTGATGGCCTGCCATTGGAGGAAGCTGTCTGCAGTCCACTTTGTATCCATTTAGCCTTCACCATCAGAACACTTTGTCAAGTGTAGCATAATTAGATACCTATTTGAAAACCATTTTCTATTTTGAAGTGTACTGTGGATCACAGGGCATTGAAAACCAGGGAGATGAGCACTGTCTTGCAACTCAGAGACGTTCCTCATACTTTCTCACTTCCTTCATGAAATTGGCATGTGGTAACTTACGAATCTTAAAAAAATATATAAAGAACATGGGAATCATGAGGATTTCTGAGGTCATTGCTTTTTGTTTTCCTAAAGAAAAGAGTGACCTTTCCCTTATCTTGATCTAAAGTGGCTGAGGACACTCTTTAGGGTGACATCTCTGGTCTTTGTGATTCTCAATTGTGCAATAGTTGTGTAATTACAGCTCTTTACCTCCCAGATGCCTGCTTCCATCTAGACCACAGGAGATAGTTCTCTTAGACGTCTTCCTTTCCTAGCACTGTGCACCACTCCAGTCTGTTTGTAGTACCAAAATCGTCCACGCAGTGTGTGAGGGTGGCAGCAGCTCACATCTGGATGCAAAAGGTCTAGAGATATCTGTCCTGAAATAGTTTTCAGAACATCATCAGCAAGTAAGAGACTTGGTTCAGTAGACATGATCTCTCTCTCTGCCCCTCCTCTAATTATTAAAAATAAATGAGACTATAACAATGTAGGCAGACTTGAGGAGCAACAACAGTAGAATAAGAAGAATAAACAAGAGAGGTGGATCTTTAGGTGATTAATAGCAAAGTTTCTTTTTTTTTTCCCCCTGAAGTTTCTTAAGCAGATCTGGTCAGGATTTCTCAGAATGACCTGACAACTCTGCTGTCCTGAAACTGCATGTTAGTAAATGGTCACAAGCAATTATGTCCTTCATATTACGAAAATTATAAATGAAAACAAAAAATAATATAGATGTAAGAGAATATCACTTGAGTGATAACCCTGCTTCTTCCTTCGGTGATGGGGGAAGGAAGTTTTCTTTCTAGTTCTCTCACATGTCCTTTTATAATAGCCTTACTGAAACTTTATTGCTTTAAGTCAGCAGGAGGAAAAATACCAATGTATTTGAGTTTAGATAGTACAAACAAAAGAGGTAAAGAAAAACATTCTAAAAGCAGTGACCTTTTTTTCCCATCTGTTGTTATTTGCAGACACCTTAAAAAAAAACAGTGTATTGTGTAACAAGTTTTAGCTTATCGGCATTGGTTTTCTTAACTTTTGCAGAAGCTCTGGGAACGGTCTGGTTGCCCTGCAAAACTGTCAGCTGGTTTGCATCGGGAATGTGTGTTCTGTGAAAAGTTGAGGTAGCTCTCTCCTGCCCTTTAGTCCCTCGTACGTCTCCCTGGGCAAAAGATGGTGCATGTTGTGACCAGTGTGACACTAGCTGCTCAGCCAGCCCATACACGCTGCGGAGCTGAGGACAGGCTCAAGCAGTGATCATTCAGTGGCTTACCTGCAGTGTCAGCATTGCCTTCACTCTCCTCCTCCTCTGCTCAGTCTGGGGCTTTTGTAGACATCTGGGGACTGATGGGGTCTTTGAGAGGTTTCTTTTAGATCAGTCAGCGAGGCCAGCAGTTGTTGTGAGTGGGTGGATGAAGAGAAGTGGTGCCGTACCAAGAAAACCTTGGTTTCCTCAGAAACCGAACTGAAAGATATCAAAGGGATTTTTACTCTTACCAGGAAAAAGAGTTCTTTTCAATTTCCTGTACAATAGTCTTAACAGGTTACTTTTATAGGCAAAAGTAATTGGTATATGTAGGTAACAATTACGAAAGTAAGCTTTCGAGTTTAATTTCTTGCAGTCATTTTAAATAATGCAAAATTCAAATAGACATGTTTCAAGGGAGAATAAAGAAAAGGCAGTAAATCGTGTCTTTTTATCTCAAGGGCACCTTGCTTGTGATTAAAAGCTTGTATTAAGTCCCTGGTTGAAGCTTGTCTTATTTTAAAACATGCGCAGAATATTGGAAAAGAGAATTCCAGCAGTCACTTGAATGAAGAGGACACTGTCTTGCAGGAACAAAAAAATAGCATTTGAGTAATTATTATCTATATCTTGGAACTAATCTTGGCTGTAAATCATGGCTAACTACATGAGGTGTACAAAACTAGTAAGAACTGCAAGATTGTAGCATATTTGGACTGTTGGTAGCTCCATATTAAAAAGATTCTTTCTGCCTCATACAGAAGAATGGAGCTAGCTTTACTAATTTGAGGAAGATTGGTTTGTACAGCCAAAGACAACAGATTTGAAGAATTACTTTCTTTTAAAATTTAAAGTTAGGGCTGGAAACACTTCCTAAATAAAGAATGAAAAGTTAATGTCAAATAAAATAATCTAGACTAACTTTTTCTTAAAAAACTAAATCTGCTGAGTGCATGTTTTGAAGAAAAGATTTCATAAAATAAGTTGCCAAATAAGACAATTTGAGTTTTCTGTCCTTATTTTTCAGAACTGTAAAGGAGGTTAAATTACATTAAGTTTAAATCTCCAGAACACAAAATATCTTATAGTTTCTGGGAATGACATTGCATTTAAATTAAAATCGGTACTTCAGGTTGATATTATAAGAGCTGTAAACTACATACAGCTTGAGGGAACTTTGGTACTAAATAAATAAAAATGTTGAATTGCTTCTCTGTCATCTGACTGAAGAATTTGGAATTTGCTACATTCTCTCTGCAGAAGGCATTTGTCTGAGTGAAGTGAGCATATTTCATGAGAAAACTTAAAATACATTTGCCCCTGAGTTTATAAAGCAAATATATGTCTTTTGCTTTAGAGAATCAGTGAAGGAATCTCTCTGTGAAGAAATATTACTCGAGATGGAAGAAGTAAAGAAAAGTTCTGGTGATACAACAGCTGCAAGGAAGAAGTGGAGGCAGTATAGGTATGATCCATGAGCCTGCAGAAGTCTCCACCTAGGCAGCCTTTTTTTAATTCTCAAAGCCCATATTTTCAGCAGCTCTGAAGAATACCACCTTCCTGCTGTTGCCAGCTCTAACAAATAAAATGCAAAGGTTTTTGTCCTTACAGAATAAGAATAGGAGAAAACCAACTTCAGTTCACCATGTTTCTTATGGTACAATCTAGCAATAAAAACCCCGGAGTTGTATACAAGCGCTGTTTAACAAACTTAACCATGCCTTTTCCAGGTGAAATATCAGAACTGGAAATAAACGAACTGGTTAATTGGATAATACGTACAGTAGTGGTGGTGAGTTTTTTTTATCACTTGCACAAAACTACTTTGGAACTTCTGGGGAAACATTGGTTGAATGGAAAACTTTGATGAACTTGCCTATACGTAATTCTATAGAAAAATGAAGTTAGAATAATAGTAATTGCATTTCTGTGCCCTGTCTTCTGTATGAAATGGGCTGTAGATCCCAGTAAACCTGAAGTATATAAAAATATGAATTTAAAGTTGTTTGTGTTTGATAGTTAGTGAGGCTTATACACTCCATGTGTATTGAGTGGCATCACTTGGACATAATTTTTTTAAAAAGGCAAGAGAGGAAGAAAGAAACAGGGAGTCTTTGACACCTTATAATGAGGACTTCTCGTTTTCTCAGGGTCAAAAAATGGTTACAAGCTGTATTAATAAATTTCAGCACAAACTTCTGCTGAGATCTTGCCTGTCTTCTCAAATACTATATACAATGTACTGCTGAATCATTCAAGTCATCTGAATAAGAAATAAGGCAATCAGAAAACTCTGTAGATCGTGACTTTGGGGTATAGGGATGCTGTTATTAGGAATAAGAATTCAGCTGAGGGGATGTGGACCCTGGGCAGAAGAAGCATAGGAGCATGGAGAGCCCATGTTGGGGGGAAGAAGTGGGTGCTCTGACTTGGAGCAGTGAAGATGGGCTTGTGGATGTGATCTAAACTGTGTGCAGGGAGAAGCAGGTGAGTGAGAACAGCTGTGTTTGTTCTGGGGAAGATATTTGTGGGTGGGTGCTTTTTTCACACCCTTTACCTTCACACAGTGGTGCTTAATCTGTAGCCTTGCACGGTAACCAGCCTTCTAAATTCACACTAGTGCTTTCTGTGTTAAATACATTGTAATACAGAAATAATCCTTTGGTTCTGAAGTTACATAAATTTGCAAGATTAAAAAAAATATGGTTCCTTGGTGAGTACATTAGTCTTTCAAAAATGCTAAGTTCACAAAAACGGAGACCTCTCTCATCTTTTTGCTCTGATTTCTGGCATGCTCGCTGTGGTCTAATAATACCCTGTAACAGATACATCAATTCTGTCCTTACAGACAGTGCAGAAGAGTGTAGAAACGGGGTACGTGACTGCCACACGATGCAAACCAGCATCTTCCTTTTTCTAAGCATAATGTTTGAGAGCTTTGCTGTACCAGAACTATGTCCACGTCCTCTGTGCTCACCTCCTTACCCCCCCTACACAGAAACAGTACTGTATATGCTAAATTAAATAAAATGACCCTTTTGCCCCCATGGATAGCTATTTTACCTGACACACGTGATATTGTCTAAACGCTGGACGTACGAGAGTGTAGTGTTACCGGCCAGCTACTCTGCTGCTGCCATCTTTGCTGGTAGCCTTAGTGGATATAGATTCTGCTGGGCTGCTTTGACATAACGGAAAAAAATACTCACTGAAACAAGATGTGCTGACCCTAATCCCTCAACATGTGTGTAAACATCTCTCTGGTTGCCAGCAGTGGTTTTTTTTTAATAACCAGAATTGCACACCTGCTAAACTCTCCCAGGGAGAGTATTGCTGACCACGGCCAGCTACGCACAGGAGGGATAAGTTACAGATGCCTTGGGTGGGAAACTGGCTTCCCTGGCTTTCAGAGTTGTGAATTTTCACTAACTTGGAAGACCAGAGGTACCAACTGGACTAGTCTTACTACATATAAACAAAAATAAAATTGTTAGTGAGTTAAGCTAGGTGGATTTAAAGAAAAAGAAATCTGTTTTGAAGATGAAATATCACGAAATAGTTTATGAGAGGGTGAATGAAAGTGCTGAAGTTGCATCACTACTTTTTCCACGAGAAAAAGACTCTGTTAACTCTGTCAAGTTTTTTCATAATTTATGCACAGCATGGTCAGTGAGAATGGAGAAGGCAAAGCCTGTCAAGAGATATAAGTGAAAAGTGATGCCCTCCCATTGATGAGCTAGGGAAGTCTTTGGTGACTGTGTTTTCGGTAGGCTGTGTGTAACGCCCGGTGGAGCAGTGTAATGCTGTAACTCAGCTTGGAGGATTGTGTCTGATTTTGTGATGGCATGAACACTGTTGTGGAGGTGTTGAATTATGTTCCTGAAAACTTCAGGCACTTTGAGTGCCCCAAGCTGGATCTATTTACAGAATGTCGCCTGTTTGCTTTACTTCATGGTTTGCCAACATTTCCCATGTCTTCACAGGAATAGAGAATGTACTTAAAGAAGGGATAGAGTGGTAAACAGTATCAGCCTTAATGTTTCTCCTCAGTAAATCTTTACTGAACGAGTCCGCTACATTCAATTAACCTTTAAGAGTGTAAAGACTGGAGAACAGCATCCAAGTCCTGTTTTGGCACAATACAGATAATTTCTATTAACATTACGCACACACCGGTGCATGCACAGAGCCCTCTCTGAAGTGTATGCTTCGATGCTTTGGGAGCTCTATAGATGGCTGGCTTTCTGGTTCATAAGAATTTCTTTTTGTGTCAGTAATGGTAGGCTCAGTTTACATTAAAACCTGCTTGGTGTTGAAAGTTATATTAAAAACCACCCCCACTTCCTTACAGTACAAACAAACAAACAAAAAAATACCCTAAAGACACGAAGCCGGTTCAAAGAAGCCGATGAGCTTTCCAGGAGGAGCCAGGGAGAGGTGAAGCCACGAGGAGTCTGAGGGCCCATGGGAAGAGTTGCAATAACAGGTTGGTTGGGGAGAGAACGAGCAGAAGCATGAAATAGAGACCACAGCCTCATCAAAAAACAGATTTTTACTTTTTCCTGCTGTCATCTAGAGTATATATAATGTTACTTGCTCTCTGAAATTAATTCCTCTGGTAGATACATGTTTGACCATCATTGACTTAATCTCATCTTATGTTTATTTTTTTCATAATGTTTTTGTTTACCTAAATACATGCTATTGATGTGTTCAAGCTGAGGATAAGTTAGGTGCAATTTATTAGGCTGTTATATAAAACTGTATTTCATAACTTTATTTTTAACTCCATTTTATATATCTTACAACATAGGGTGTAATTTTTGGCCATTTTAAGCTATACATTAGTTCAATAACGATAAGTTTGTAATTTACTACATTAATAGCACTCTAAATTTGTATTTAATAAAATGTCCTCATTGTAACTTGTATTTTGCTTAGCATTCATGCTTTATTTAGAACTGGGATTTGAATGCATATTCAGTTAGGAAGGGCTGATGAAAGAGAGTCCATCGGGACCTCCTCCCATTCAAAAAACAATCAAATACTCCTTCTTGCTTCCTTAAAGTAGTTGGGATTATAATTGGTTTTATATTTAAATTAATTGAGGAAGTGGAAACCAGTTCATCATAGACAGCAGGGGTTCACAAAGCACCCCATTTTTAATGCTCACGCGACCAGCAGCTCTTCATCAAGGTGATGGGCTTCTGCATATGTTGTAGTATGGCCCTGTCCTTGTGGTCAAAGGCAAAACCACGTAAGAAATGTTGTGTGCTAAGAATTCAGAAGAGTATAGGAGTTGTTAATTCCTTCCGCAATTTTCTTCAGGCTCTCTTCTCCGAAACCATGCCAGAGATGACAGAGAATGAGACACCTACTAAGAAGCAACATCGGTGAGTTTCTGTGGGAAAAACGGCTATTTTGTAGTTCTGTAGACTGTGGTCATGTCGCAGTTATGAGATTTCTAGCTAAAAGTTTGGCAATAAGGGTATTGACAACAAGTGCTGAGGGTTGACCAGGGTCGATCCAAAAACTTGGGAACTGGGCTGCAAAACTCCCTTTCTCTCTTCTGCTATCTATGCCGAATTATTTGTCAAAGACATGTCTACCTGGGCCATCTAGACAGCGGAGATTTTTTATTACACTGACTACCCCGATGTGTATAAAACTGTCACCATCTCTGTTGGAGTGCACCTTGTATTATTGCGGACACTCCTTGTAGGTGTTGGGGAGTCACTATACTCGTTTTGATAGAATAATTTAGATCTCTTCCTCAACTCCCAGTGGAATCTGGATCTTACATCGCACATCTCTGCTGGAACTCAAAATACATCTTGAGGTTGAACAGCAACACCAACCAAAATTTGTTACAAGGTGACTGGTAGCTCATTACAACTTTTCCAGGTTTTAGTTCCTTTGTAGTAGGGTGTTGATCTAGTACTTAATTGGTAGGGGAATCTTCAGTCCCTAGTTAAATACAGCATCTATTATGTGCTAGCTGGCCATGTAGGATACGATTTAGGATAAGAAGAGCCCAGAGAGAACATTGATTTGTCCTACAGAAATATTTTCAGTTGTCTTGGATCTTGTGACTCTTTCTTACCCCACTAATGGAGTATTTTGGATTCTGTATTGGTAATGGGAATCAAAGGGCAGCTGGGTCTCTCCAGCTCTTATATCCTTGTGCATATTTAGAATATATGGCCAGTTCTGACTGGCAAATGGTTGTTTTGCATATAAGTGGGAAAGCGATAGTTTACTGTAAAATAAAAAAAAAAAAACCAACCACATTTTAAATGCTAGTTCACATGCATTCCTATTCTGGTGGTGCAAGTTTTCAATGAGCAGAAGATTTTTCACTTCTTGAATAGTTGTAGAACAGATGTGTGGGCTTCAGTTGGCATTTATTTGACTTGAAGATGTTCATCTTTAGGCGTTATTTCTTAGCAAATGACTCCAGGTCTGACCATCTGCAGTAACATTGCTGTCTTGTGATCATTGTCCAAGTTATTCTAGATGCACACTACTTTTGGTGAGTTATCAGAAATAAACGTGTATCAACTCAAAGTGTAAAGGATACACGCCCCATCGTAATCACACGTCATCCCCAGGTATCCCGCATTCTCACCTCAGATGCCATGTAACACCCGGACTCTGCTGTAACAGTGAAAAGGGAAAGCAGAAGATGCTGCTCTGCGTTTTGCATACTCTAGCCAAACATCTAGACTGAGAGTGCACTGCTGGACAGAAATCTTTTGAAAGATCTTTTTTTTTTTTTTTTCTGGAATATTTATTTTTCCAGAAAGCGTGTGCTTTGCTTTACTATGCTTCCTGAAAAAGTATTTGGCTTACTGCATGTATACAATACATCTGGTTTATATATGTACACATTTGGGGTTTATTGACTTCGAGCAAAGCAATTTGAGTCATTGCACAGTGATTCTGACCTGGTTGCCCTCAGTCCAGAAATTCCAGGTGCCCATCTGAAAACAAAGACAACAATCCCATGCTCAAACTATACCTAGACAGAATTTTGAGGCAGTGAAGAAGGACAACTGCAGAGGAATGGTAATTCTGGTTTCTCACACAAAGGAAGCATGTTTATGCCAGAAGGTATGATGTTTGACGGTAACATGTCTGGAAAAATCAATTTGAGTGGTAACATTTTCTGCTGTTTCATTGATAAAAGCAACATTTCAGACAAATAATGAATGCTGTTGCTCAGAAATTAGTTCTGGTTTTGTTTTTTTTTAATATTTGGCCTTATTGAACACTGGGTACTGCTTCTGTTTCCTGAACATAAACATAAAAATCCAGCTCTGCCCTATAAAATACATGTAGCAATAATTAAATGGGGTATTACACTATGCCTCGTTGTGCTGAAATTTACTGAAGTATGAACACAAATGAATTTTTGTTAGAAACTACTTCATACCAATGTCTAAAATCAGTCTTTGTGAATGTGACTTCTACTACGTTCTTGCTCACGGAGCAGAATATAATGTTTAATATTTTAGCTGTAATGGAAATAACAATATAGAAACGTTTGCATGTAGATTTTTTCACTTCTGTTTCACATCATTGTTTTCCCTTTATGTTTCACAGAAAGAAAAACCGGGAGACACATAATGCAGGTAGGGGCATTACGTTTTGTTGTTCGGTTCCGGAAATAAGCACAGATGCTTTGAACTAGTAAAACATACGGGTGGAGAAGGTTCCTCCTAAGGAGTTTATTACACCAAAAAAACCCACCCTACCAAACACTTCTCTGTGTCCTTGCATAGAATATCTATGCAGAAAGGCTTCTTGATCAGTCTCTAGTTTGCCGTTTTCCACGGTACAAGGTTAGAGTAGCCTACCCAAGCATGAAACGAGGACCATGCCCCTGGCTTTCCAATGCTAATAAACTGAGAAGTAAACAATTTCAGTTGTGTTCAATTCTAAAGGAAAATAAATGCACAGGCATTCACATGCAAATAATACCCACCTCTCTTAAAATAGAGGTAAACACATAAGCAAATTAGAGATGGATATCCAACCCAAGAGCTTTAGAGGTTCCCTGGGTTAGAAATATTCCTGTAGCCTGTGCCTGAGGCACCCACCCGGACGTTGGCATCCCAGAAATTCTGTGGGAGTACCGTCTACGTTGCAGGAGTCGCACCCAGGGAAAAGGCCGCATGGGGCCTTTTCTTCCCATCAGTGTCTAGCACCGGGGGCATCTTCTGCAAGCAGCAGCAGAAAGATGGACTGGGGAGGGGTCTTACAGGTTCTGGCCTGGTTTATCCTAAGAAATTGATTCCTCCAGTTCTTCTTTTATTAAACAGCACTACTGTGTGGTTTTTCACAAATTCACCTGGAAAAACCACTGTGTGGTTTCCATGGGAAAGCTGTGGAATAGAGTGGTTGTTGGGCTGTGCCCAGGGTGTGGCCAATTTCTTAAGGATTAAGAAGTATCAGGAAGTAGTCTTATCAAGTTTACTTTTAAGATTGCCGACCTCGTTCTGGTTCTCAGTTCCTGTTTTACTTGCTGATAGCTTTCCAAAGTCTTTATCTACTTGACTGAACTCTGCAAGATGTTGGGACCAGCTCCTTCCAACCCTGTAGCTTGCCCAGTCATTAATACCTGGACAAGCTGGGTAGACCATGGAAAGTATTATCAAAGCAAAGGAATAGCACTTCACAACTACTGTGATATCTATATGTATTAGTAAGATATATATAAAGATTAATTCCCAAGGATCTTGTGTTTTAATGTTCATACAGCTGCTTTGATTTATATGGTAGATTTATTGCAGAAGAGACTTTGTCTTGCTGTGCTTAGGCGTTAGGCCTGTCTCTGTCAACACCACCAGCCTGTCCTGAGATACAAAAAAGAATAGTTTAAAAAATGTCAATTGAAGTGACAGACTACTGAAATAAAACTTGAAATTAAATAATTAAATTCAGCATATCCTTTGTAAAGCAGCACAATAAAATGTACTCACCTGCAGATCACTCTGTGTTTCTGTGTGCTGCCACAAGGCTGCACAAACCACAAGGCAATACTCAGCACAAAGAACGATATGTTGATTTGAATCTTGACAAAGCCATGACAGAACTTTTTTTCAGGCTCTTTGGTAAAAAAGGCATCTAATAGTTTTAGTTTGCGTAGAACACCAAAACATCACAGTCAAAAAAAAAAAAAAAAGCTACGTGAGAGTGAACTATATTTGAAGGAAGATGAGTATGGTGGGTGGAAAACATAGAGATTAATACTGTCTGAAAAAAGCCCATCTCTGGGCCATGCCCAAAGGTATTTACGCTGCTAGACTTCTAGTGTTTAGGCTTGTGAAGAGTCCACTAGAGGGCTATAAATGTAGCATTTTTTTACTTTCTCCAAAATAGGTAATTCACTGGAAATTCTGTTCATTAAATACTTTCTTTACAAGGTAAATTTTGTTTACAAGGTCATAATTAGACCTTGCAGAACAATTATACCTTTGAATGTGAACAAGAGTAACTGAGAGTCCGTGTACCTAGAGATTCAGCCATATTCAGCATTGGCTGCTCCATCAATAAAAATTTAAAATTAAGATTGAAAAGTAGTAAAGTCTAAATTATTTCTCTTCTGGTGCTAAACTTGACATTAGGATTTAAGAGACATGGATTTCCTTCCCAAATCTGAAACTAATTGTTTCCATAATCTTGGTTCATTTGCTCTCTGTATACTTAAATTTAACCAATCTGCTCTGTGAAAAGAGTTTTGTAAAGCACAGCTAGAAAGCATTACAAAACCTGAATTTTGACTTGCGGTTGGAAATGCTTTCCACAAAGGGGTCCAGAGCATCCCCACCTTTTAAAGGTACTGCTAGAGATGTTACGGGGCTTAATTCCACTGAGTGTTAATCCAATAGCTGAGGTTTATTTAGAGCCAAGTTTTTTCCCCTGTCAAGTTACTAAGGGTTCCAGTCTGTCGTGAAATAATGTATTTATGAGCCCCTGCGTTGGTACCAGTGTGCTGCTCTTGTGCTGACTTGCCCCACCAGATGACACAGCACGTATTATTTTTGCTTAGTGGAGAGGCATCGAAAGAAGAAGATCAATGCTGGGATAAACAGAATCGGAGAACTCATTCCCTGCTCTCCAGCACTTAAGCAGGTGAGTGTCCGTTCAGAGGTGTGTACAAGTTTCCTGTGAAATGCTTGTGCGTTTCCTCGTCTGTAGAAGTAAAAATTCTTATTTTGCTGTTTGTCTTAGGAAGAAGGCAAAACTGTCTGAATTAATATGCTCAAAAAGCTTACCAGTTTTTGGTATGTAAAAAATGATTTGTAATAGAATTCCTTTGGGAAGTGCAGGGCCACATGAGTGTAATTACGCAGATTTTGAGCTTTTTATCTGAAGATATTGCATATGACTGCTGAAGGAAGGAAACCGTACAAGTTGGACATGTGACTGATTTTCTCCTCAGTTGATACGTGCAGTATTTTTGAGGGGTAAGCCAGACTCATTTTTCCCATAGCGATTTGGTCAGCTTGCCGATGTCTGCCCGTGCATTCAACTCGCAGCGTCCCAAAGTGCCCGTTCAGGGTGCCTGAACCTGAGTAACACCTGAAGGTAAAAATCCTGTCTCTCGGCTGCTGCCTGCCCTGTTGCGTTGAGCGGATGGGTAGCTGCTCACCCTTTCCTCTGAGAGGCAAGACAGAAGTAGGTTGGATCTGGCCAGTGGGTTGCCGGTTACGTTGTGCAACTCCTGTTTGTCAAAGTCATTTTCTACTGACGCTGTTTAATGTAGTCTGTAAGATGCTGGAGTGGTGGAAGCTATGGGTTAAACAAGATAATTTTTCGGGTCGTTCTCCAGTCGCATCTCTGCGCTTTGCTGGTTGATCACTGAATGTCCCAAAGTGTAAACAGACTTGCGTGCGTGCTTATTTTTGTCGCCTTTCATAAAATGGGATGAAAGCAATTCTGAAAGTGATACTATAATAGTAAGTTAAGACAGTGTCCTTGTGAAAGATGAAGCAAGACAAATGGTTTGAGGTTGATGCACAAAGTGTCTTTTTCGAGACAGCAATTTATAGGAGAGGCTGTCCCTACAGAATAGTAGAAAAAGAAATTAAGAAATGAACAAGAGGTTTTGCAGACAGAATAAGCATAGTTCCATAAAAGGAAGATGGTAAAGGAGTTATGGCAGATTTTCTATTTCCATATTCTCCAGTATATTAGTTTCAAAATTATGCATATGCCTCCCTGGATAATTGTTCCACATTTGTTTCTTTCCTAATAAAATATTTACAAGGCAGTATCCTGGAAATTTCATGTGATGTATGTGTTTACTAGTGAAGGAGAATATTAGACTCCTCAGCAAGCAATGCTGCTTGCTCTTCCTTTCTGTAGCCCTGGTATCTAGCTTCAGGCATTGGAAAATGTCATCTCCAGCACTGAAAATCTTATTCTGTAAAAACTCATGGCATTTTAGGGTCAGTATCACTCATGAAACCTGTGGTTCATTAAAAGACCAAAAAAAAAAACCACAAAAAAACAAAACCAAAACCAAATAAAATACCACCCAACAATATTCAGAGAATAATTCAGGTTAGCACATTTTTAAAGTAAAGACCTCTTGGAGCAAGTGCAGTTTCATCATTAATGGATCTATCAACGATAGACCATTCTCCTGATTTTATATATATGTTTTCTTTTAAAGAGCAAGAACATGATCCTGGATCAGGCCTTTAAGTATATAACAGAAATGAAGAGACAGAATGATGAACTTCTGTTAAATGGAGGGAACAATGAGCAGGGTAAGTACAGATGCTGCTGGAGGCTCTAGAATTTCTGTCACTCGCTTCCACTGTGTGTCTGTTAGTATGGACTAACAACAAAGCCTGGATCAACAAATTTGGGAATCCCGGAATATTATGCACATACAGGAAAAATACAGCTGCTTAGGATAGCTTGCAATAAGAAGCCAACAGAATGATCAAGTGTGTGTTCTTGCACATAGCTATGAGATAATGAAGCAATTGCGTTGCGATGTAATTACAGAGCTCACAGGTGATGCGATGTCATCTTGTACATTCCATCCTGATTTACTCTGCTGTAGCGTCCAGAACGATTTCTGACAAACTTCAGTTAGATTTCTTTCATGGAAATGATGGAGTTCCCTTCATGCATAGAGCTATTTTTTTATCCTTTCAAATGCTCTAGAAGTGATAACAGCATATTTTATAAAAATGCAATGGATCACATAAAATCTTCTTGAACAGATGCATTAAAGTATGGTGATGGAGGTATGACAGAAATAATCTCAGAGCTAATGTTGCAGTTTGTGATTTTTATTTCTACCCATAGAGTGGAATTCTAAATATTTTTATTTTGTCAATGTAATTGGGTTTGAAAAACCTAGGTGATTTTACTCATTAGGTGAGCCATCTCCAAGTGCATTGCTGATTTTTGTGGCTTTACATAAGTGCTTTCTATTTAATTTTGCATGTCATTTTTAGATGTAATTGTCCTGGAAAGCCATAAGATTATCAATTAAATAAAAACAGTTTTAGTGTTTGCAAAGGAGCAGGGAAAAGAAAAAGATAAATTAATGTGCTCGTCTTTCCTGCAGTAATTGAATAATTTGATTAGTGTTCAGTTTCATCTGAGTTAGTGCTGATGTTTTTTCTAACTAAATAATTTGACATATCCTGCTATTGGTGACGGAATAGCCTGTGAAGTTCATTCGCTTTCCTGCTGAGTAGAGAGGCTTATCAGGGTAAGAGTCTTCATTTATGTTACTTTAACCATTTGAGGAGAGCATACATTATAAACAATTTATTTCAATACCACATAGTATTTACTCTCCAAGTCGTGTGATAGCATTGCCTTGTATTCGCTGTGGTGCTGATGTAATGGAGTCCTCTCGCTGTTTTGTAGCTGAAGAGATAAAAAAGCTCCGGAAACAGCTGGATGAACTGCAAAAGGAAAACGGGAGATACATCGAACTACTGAAAGCAAATGATATTTGCCTGTATGATGACCCTACAATCCACTGGAAGGGAAATCTCAAAAACGCAAAGGTCTCGGTTGTTATTCCTGGTGATCAGGTTCAGAAGAACATCATTGTCTACTCAAATGGGAGTCAACCCAACGGGAATAACCAGGGAGCATCTGTCCAGGGAATAACGTTTAATGTCGGTCATAATTTACAAAAGCAAACAGCCAATGTTGTGCCAGTCCAGAGAACTTGCAAGCTAGTGACTCCTGTGACTATTTCTGGTATTTACCCCACAGAAAACAAGCCATGGTCACAAACTACAGTTTCTCCGCTGGCACCCGCTCAGGCAGCGCCAGCGGGGAACGTTCTGGAGCTTTCCAGCCCAGAGAGCGAGCGGGGCGTGCTCACCGCTGCCACTGCCAGCTCACAGAGCGCGTCTCGAGACGGAACAGAACAGGAACTACAGTGTTCTTCAAGTAATGCACCACAGAACGATCAAAATCTTCCCAAAAGTAAAAATGAGGAGGAGGGCACTAAATTAACAAAGAAAACACTCCCGCAGGAAATCAGCCTCCCTTCCAGTGCCTCCACAGAAGCCTCCCAAGTTCAACAGGTGAATGCAACTTGCTCAAATACACACAGTTCTAGGAGTGACCTTCAGGAAAGCTCTGTCATTTCAATCCCAGACACGGCTTCTGTGCCATCT
The DNA here is from genome assembly GCA_013399435.1 of Arenaria interpres. Lineage (NCBI taxonomy): Eukaryota > Metazoa > Chordata > Aves > Charadriiformes > Scolopacidae > Arenaria > Arenaria interpres. The sequence continues at coordinate 23,560 of VXAK01022944.1, forward strand.
GTGAGACTGTCTACTGCAGATAGTCTTTCCTCTGTAAACGTCCTCAAAAGTACAGACTCAGTGAGTAGTGCTGGAATGCCTGTGACTTCCGCAGCAGAAGGAGTTAAGGCTGTGACGGCAATAAGCACTCTGCCTGCCAGTCCCCTAGAGAACTGCTGGTCTTTTTCAGGCTCTTCGGGTGTTGGCACTTCAGACTTGAAAAACATGAGTAGCCTTACACGGATGCCTTCAGCTGGAAACACACAGACCACGTGGACAACTTTGCAGCTAGCGGGAAATACTGTTCAGCCGCTAAGCCAAACGCCGTCCGGTATAATGACTGCACTATTAAACGAGCCAGTTAATGGTGCTGGTACTGTATCTTCTGCTCACAGCAGGCCTTTGACTACCAGTATCAGTTTGAACGCTTCCCTGCCTGGGGATGGCCAGGCAGCTGAACAGATTGTAGTTACCTTGCCCTCGTGCCCACCCTTGCCTATGCAGCCATTAATCAGCCAGCCACAGGTTAAAACTCAGGCTGCGGGAAATATCCTTCCGTTGAATTCAGCTATGCAGGTGATTCAGATGGCTCAGCCGGTCGCGTCAGCCGTTACAGGAGCACCAGCTAACCAGAATGTCATCATTCTCCAGCCTTCCAACCCCGCTCCGTGCCCTCCGATTATGAGAGCGGAAGTTCCCAGCCAAAACGTTAGCCAGCAAATTGTAATTATACAAGCTGCTAATCAGAATCCTCTTCCCCTCCTCTCCGCTCAGCCTTCTGCTTCTGTAAGAGTTCCTGTGAATGGGCCGACTGCAGTCGCAAACTCCAGCAGCTCCATACAAAATGCCTCTCTCCCGCAGACTTTTGGAGGGAAACACCTTGTCCATATATTACCCAGACCATCCTCTTTGGCATCTTCTAGCTCTACGCAAACGTTTTCAGTTACGATGTCAAACCAACAGCATCCTCAAACTATCTCGTTGAACGGGCAGCTTTTTGCGTTGCAGCCTGTGATGTCTTCATCTGGAGCTTCAAATCAAGCCCCTATGCAAATTATTCAACCCACCACCAGCGAGGATCCAAATACCAATGTTGCCCTCAATACGTTTGGTGCTTTAGCTAACCTCAATCAAAGCATATCGCAAATGGCTGGACAGAGCTGCTTACACTTGTCTCTCAGCCACCCTACCAACCCCACCACTGTCAGTAACCAGATCGCCACAGTCAGCTGCGTGTCATTACCGACTTCTGTGGCGTCTTCAGCACCTGCAGAGGTTTCAGTATTAACCGGTGCATCTAATTCAATAAATGCTTCCCCTAAAAAAGCGGCTGCTGCCTTGCCATCCAATGCGAAAGCAAAAAGGACAAATAAAAAGCCAAGTACAAAGAAACCCCAAGCAGTCAACAGCAAAGTGGCCTGCCCAGCAGCTCCTTGCAAAGACGCAGGGAAGGTGGACTCCGCTGCCGCGGAGACGGCGGCAAAGCATCCAAACGGCGAGGGGCTGCTTGAAAACGCTCCAGCGGCACCACAAGCTTTAACGACGTCGCAGGTGAGCGCTGCGGCAGCATCAAGCGGCGTCAGCGTTTCTGACTGTCCTTCCAAAGAGGCTGCGAGCTCTGAACAGGCGGCAAAAACCTGCTCTGTCCCCGAGCCGAGCTCAGCAGAAGCGCCCGCTGCCTCCCCACTGGCGTCCGTGGTGTCAGAGCAGCTGGCGCTCGTCCCGCCGACTGCTGCCAAAGATGCTGCTCCTCTCCAGCAGGCCCATGGGTCTCAGAACCATCCACCGACCTTGTCAGAGTCTCCCAAACCCTGTGAACCCCCCGGCACCTTCACGTCCTCTCCTACCGAAGCACACGTGACAAATTCTCAGGGCACTGGGACGTCGGCAGCACAGAGCAGCGCAGCGGGTCATACTTCCAAGGTGGGATCGATTTCAGAGTCCTGCAACGTCACGCAGGATTCCTCAGTGGTAATGCAAGATGCGGACTTGTTAGAAGGACAAGGTCTAACCAAAATGCTGTCAGATTTTACGAAAGAGAGATCAGCTGTGGAGAAAACCTCTTCTTTCAGCGTTCCGGGGGAGCATTCTCATTTTCCTATGGAAAACTCTAAATCGGCAGACTCAAATGTTGATTTGCCTGAGAAGCAGGAACTCTTGCTGATGAACACGGAAGGCGATGCTCTCTCCCAGCATCACTCCTGCATTTCTGATCAGGAAGTAGCCAGTGCTTCCCTCATTGCCAGCAGGCAGGCCGACTCCCCAATGTCAACCAGCTCTGGCAGCAGTCGAGGCTTCTCAGTTGCTTCTATGTTGCCAGATACCACCAGAGAAGACCTTACTAGCAGCACCTCAACCAGTACATGTAACAGCTGCACCTTTTCAGAACAAACTGACATTGTAGCTCTTGCAGCAAGAGCTATTTTTGACCAGGAAAACCTTGAGAAAGGTGGAGGAGGAGTACAGGTTAGCATGAGGGATGCCGTCTCTAAGTCAACTGAGGTTGCACCTTTGGAGAGAGAGCAACAGCCTTTTAAGAGTCAGCCAGTGAAAGAAAACAGCACAGGACCGTTGGAAGCAGCCCCAAACAAATTCAGTGCTCAGGATATCGTACAGACGAACGTCGACAGACAGGTTGAAAAGCCAGCCTGCCCTGTAGGAAGCGTGGAAACGTCAAACACTTCTTTGCAGATTTCCTCTTCCCAGTCACCAAGCATAACCAGTTTAAGCGTGAATAATCTCATCCACCAGAGTCGCATCGTCCATCCCCTTGTGAGTTGTTCGAGTTTATCCCAGTCTTCAGAGCCAGCAAGCGTCCCCGCCACCGTGAGCCTCTCCCTTCCGCCTGGCACGTACGTCAACCAGTCTCCAGGACCCGCTATGATGAGTGAATACGCTCAGGAACAACTGAATGCTATTAGGGCGAGCGCCATGCAGGCTCCCCAGCTGCAGGAATCACACTTAAAGCAGCAAAATCACGAAGGTCGCAAAGACTCTGCCAAGCGGGCTGTTCAAGATGACCTTCTGCTTTCTACGGCGAAGAGGCAAAAGCAGTGCCAGACGACACCCATCAGGCTCGAAGGGATGGCGCTGATGAACCGAACGCCGGAGAGCATCGCTGATCAGACACAGATGCTGGTCGGCCAGATCCCTCCCAATTCATCCAATTCGGTGGCGTCGGTGAGCAACCAAGGGCACGCGGATGGCCTCAATAGGTTATTCCCATCAAACAGCAACTTCGTAGCACCGGCTTTGAGGCAACCTGAAGTTCAGTGCGGTTCTCAGCCATCAATTTCAGAGCAGCAGGGCCAGGCGGGGCAGCACTTGCAGCCAATTCAACACGTTCCTGCTCAAGGCATATCTCACCTTCACAGCAATCATCCCTACTTAAAGCAGCAGCAGGCTGGGCAGTTAAGAGAGAGGCACCACTTGTATCAGCTGCAGCACCACGTCACTCACGGGGAAAACTCGGTCCATTCTCAACCACACAGCGTCCACCAACAGCGAACGATACAGCAGGAGGTGCAGATGCAAAAGAAACGAAATCTCATCCAGGGAACGCAAGCCACACAACTTTCTCTGCAGCAAAAACACCATGGGAGTGATCAAACACGGCAAAAAGGTGGTCAGCCTCATCCCCACCACCAGCAAATGCAGCAGCAGATGCAGCAGCACTTTGGAGCTTCCCAGCCTGAAAAGAACTGTGAAAATCCTGCAACGAGCAGAAACCATCATAACCACCCTCAGAGCCATATAAATCAGGATATTATGCATCAACAGCAACAAGATGTCAGCAGCAGACAGCAAGGTTCAGCTTCTGAACATGTGTCGGGGCACAATCAGATGCAGAGACTTATGACCTCAAGGGGCTTAGAGCAGCAAATGGTGTCCCAGGCAAGTATCGTGACCAGGCCATCAGACATGACATGCACCCCTCACAGGCAGGAAAGGAATAGAGTTTCCAGCTACTCCGCTGAGGCGCTCATTGGGAAGACGCCCTCTAATTCGGAGCAGAGAATAGGAATATCTCTTCAAGGCCCTAGGGTTTCTGACCAGCTTGAAATGAGAAGCTATCTTGATGTTTCTAGAAATAAAGGGTTGGTCATTCATAACATGCAGGGCCGCTTATCTGTCGACCATACAGTTAGCTCAGATGTGCAGCGGCTTTCTGATTGCCAAACATTTAAGCCAGCTGGACCCAATCAACAACCGACGGGCAATTTTGATGTACAGGCTTCAAGAAACAGCGAAATTGGTAATTCTGTGTCATCCCTCAGGGGCATGCAGTCACAAGCTTTTCGAATCGGTCAGAATGCTGGGCCATCCATAGAAAGGCAGAAGAGATTGCCCTACCAGCCAGTACAGGGTATTCCAACAGGAAATACCCTGCCATCGAGGGAAAACGAAAACACGTGCCACCAAAGTTTTATGCAGAGTTTACTTGCCCCTCACCTTGGAGACCAAGTTAGTGGAAGCCAAAGATCAATCCCAGAACATCAAAGGAACACGCAGTGCGGCGCCTCCTCCACGATTGAGTACAACTGTCCCCCAGCACGGGAGAGCGTCCACATCCGACGAGATGGTGACGGCCAGAGTAGGGAGAGCTGTGACATGTCTATTGGTGCAATTAACACAAGGAACAGTTCTTTGAATATTCCTTTTTCGAGTTCTTCTTCCTCGGGAGATATTCAGGGTCGCAATACAAGCCCAAACATCTCTGTGCAGAAGTCCAATCCCATGAGGATGACGGACAGTCATGGAACTAAGAGCCACATGAATACACCTGTTTCTAGCAACATGCATGGAGTTGTGAGGCCAACTCACCCTCACCCTGCGGTTTCTCACGGAAACGGCGAGCAAGGGCAACCTTCTGTTCGTCAGCCAAATTCTTCAGTAACTCAGCGGTCGAGGCATCCTCTGCAAGATAACGGAGGTTCTAAAATACGTCAGCCTGAAAGGAATCGATCTGGAAACCAAAGACATGGCAATGTCTTTGACCCTAGTCTTCCCCATCTGCCCCTCTCCACCAGCGGCAGCATGATCCTTGGACGCCAGCAGTCTGCGATAGAGAAAAGAGGGAGCATTGTCCGATTTATGTCTGATGGCCCTCAAGTGTCTAACGATAATGCAGCGCCTGACCAACATACGCTCTCTCAGAATTTCGGATTCCCTTTTATTCCGGAGGGTGGCATGAATCCACCGATAAATGCCAATGCCTCTTTCATCCCACCAGTCACCCAGCCTAGTGCCACTCGAACACCAGCTCTAATCCCGGTCGATCCTCAGAATACCCTGCCATCCTTCTATCCTCCCTATTCTCCTGCCCACCCTACTCTTTCCAACGACATTTCTATCCCTTACTTTCCCAATCAGATGTTTCCTAACCCAAGCACAGAGAAGCCGAGTAGTGGAAGTTTAAACAATCGCTTCGGATCCATTTTGTCTCCTCCCAGGCCGGTTGGTTTTGCTCAGCCGAGTTTTCCTTTGCTTCCGGATATGCCGCCGATGCACATGACCAACACGTCGCACTTATCCAATTTTAACTTGACGTCTTTGTTTCCAGAAATAGCCACAGCTCTTCCTCCAGATGGTTCAGCAATGTCGCCTTTGCTTTCCATTGCAAACACGTCTGCTTCAGATTCTTCCAAGCAGTCCTCCAACCGACCCGCCCACAATATAAGCCATATTCTCGGTCACGACTGCAGCTCAGCTGTATGAAAACTGATAGACTGACTTCTAGTCTGATGCGTTGTTTATATATTTAAGAAGAAGAAAGCGGATCTTACTGGCATCCCTGAAGAGACCATTCATAGCATCACTGTTTATTTGCCTAAATGTATGTATATGGGTACTTTTCATATTTATATACACACTGTATTTCCATCCACCTTACTAACTTTAAAGCACCAGTGCCTATAGCAATGCTTACTTACTAGTAAGAGTAAGGATGCAACATTGAGAGCTGTGCAAATATTGGTTGTTGATTTTCCAACGATCAAGTTTGATGTCCGATTGTCCCAGGGTAAGGGCCACCCTCAGTAATACCTGGATGTAAAGAGAGGAGTGAGAGCGTCCGTGTGGGAGATGGGAAACAAATGCTACAGGTTTTGTTTTGTTTCTGATGCGTTTACCTGAAACTACAGACGAACTGGAAGTGGCTTGGGTTTCTCTTTTTCTTTCGTAAAATATCTTCAGGAGCCTCAACAGAAGTCAAGTCTGTGTTAACTCAGCGTTAATTGAGAAAGACATCTGTTTTGCAGCTTTTGTCTGTTTGAAGCTTGTCACATGCACTTGACCTCAGGCTGACTTTACCTGGCAAAAATTACTATGTGTTACTGTGGCCAGCGATTAAAAATACTGGTTTAGAAAATTCAGATTTCTTTAACCCATGGCTTTCTGTTTCTAGGCAGAATTTTGTTTGGAGGTTTGAACAATGGCTTCAGTTACTGCTGAACTTGGTCAACGGTTTAATGTAGCTTACAACTCCGTCTGGTGTAGTCAGCAAGAGACAGCAGTCGTATTTGTTGCCATTTCATTGTTCGTATGCTGCAAGTTACCTCAGGGTGGGTTTTGTACCTTGTTTAGCACCTTCTTAATGTCTTTTTTTTTTTT
>VXAK01022944.1:30164-91083 GCA_013399435.1 Arenaria interpres
CCCCCCCCCCCTCCTCTTTTCCATTTCTTTGGCCCGTGCTCAAACACCAGCTTTCTGGTTTCTGTGAGTGACAGCCCTTTGTTGTAGCAGGCGACCCGTGGGAGGAGGACTGAGCCTGTGGCATCCCGTAAAATGAGCCGGGGGTTCCGAGGGCACGGTTTTTACTTAACGTTGCTGACAGGATCGGGCCCGAGTTAATATCAGTACCCTGCACTTGAATGCACCTTTTGCCTAAACGCGTGTGATTGTGGCTGAAGGAGGAACATGAACGTGTCAAGACTGAAGTGCTGGACACCAGGAAGACGTTGTGATTTGAGCACCACGGGGAAGGGGGAGTCGTTTGCGTGTGCGAGAGATGGAGTGAGTGTGCGTGCGCTGGCTGAGTCTCCAGTACTTTCACAAATTTTGGTCCCATTTCTCTTCAAGGAAAGGGAAGAACTAAGTAAGTTTTAAGTTTTATTTATTTAATGGCTCTGCAGTGTGATTTTTTTTTTTTTTTAATTTTTTTTTTTTTAAGGCAAGGCAGAAATATTTGTCTGTTATTTTCATGTGCTTGAAAATACCATTCTGGTTTGGATTCTTCAAATAACAGAGTAACTTCAGGTTTCCTTGTATGCAATCCTCCCCCTACCAGCCAGGGAGTGACAAAAACTGCTCTGGGGCCTCTTCTCTGGGCAGGGCAAGGTTGAAACAGTTGTGTGTTGCCCACCAGCGCATCGTCTTGCTGCTCCCGGGACCTGTCACAAGTTCTTCCCCAATGCCCCTGCCCGAGGGGTCGTGGGGAAGAGCCATCTCCCTGGGATTTTGGAAGGCAGAAAGGAAGATATTACCCATCTTCAAGAACGCACCCACAAAGAGGGATGTGAAAGTTTTTTCCATAGCTTAACTAACCAGGCCGCATTTTTGCTAAGGCCTTTTACACTGATGCAGGAAAGTAAAGGTTTTAACATAAAAAAATAGTTGGGCTGTGCCTGTAGTCTGTCCCGACAACATCTCTGCTGTTATAACCAGGGTCTGATGTTTTCCTGCGAAGCTAAGTAAAATGGCTCTGATCCAAATTGGGAATCTCTTTTTCATGCCGATGGAGCCTATCTTAGGACAGTAAATCTAAGCGGTGCTTCAGTTTTCTGCGTTTATTAAAAAAAATGGATAGACTGAATATTTATTTCACTTCAAAGCAAGGCAGCTTGTCTGAGTTCAACTGTGAAATGGGCTGCCAGGTGTAGTTACCACCTGAAAGGCAGCAACTGGCCTGTGCAGAGCGGGAGGGTTAGGAATGACGGTCAGTCCTCAACACCAAACCAGCTACACGAACTGTAGGTTTACCTGGGTGTTGTCTGAGGAGACTCTCTGATCAAACTGGTTTCCTAAACACAGTAAATCCCGAAGGGGCACGTTGGGTGGTGAAATGTGTTCCGTAATGCTGAGTGGCTCTGTGGGTCGCCGATGATATAGACAGGGGTATGGAATCAGTGGCTACGCTGTGCGTCAGTTACATGCTCTTCTGGACCTTTAGGAGGGAAGCAAAACATCCACTCTTGCTCTCTTTAAATGGCCTTGTGCGTGCAATGGTGTATTTGGCTTTGAAGACAAAGTAGTGAAAAATTAAGCCCTGGCTTCCAGGACCCTATATAAAGATGTTAATCTTGCTCATCGTTCCAGGCATTCATGTACTACCACCACGTTAATTTGCTGGGAAAACTATACTACTTCGTGAGGTCTCTGAAAAGTAAAGTGAGCTTGTAAACATATACAGACCAGTTGCAACAGTTGGATATTCACAAGTCCATGGGGCCGGATGGGATTCACCCCAGAACACCCAAGGAGGTAGCAGATGTTATGGCAGGACACCTCACAAAAATGGGGTGAGGGGAGACCCTGGGAAACTACAGCCCTGTTAGTCTAACCTCAGTGCCCAGAAAAAGTGTGGAGATTATGCTGGGTACTACTGGAAGGCATTTAAAGAAGAATGCAATCATCAGGCACAGCCAACATAGGCTCACAAAGGGAACGTCCTGTTTAACTAATTTGATATCCCTCTGTGATAAGGTCTCCTGCCTAGTGGAGGAAGGGAAGATGGTAGATGTACTTTTCTGGATTTTAACTGTCCCTCACAAGTTCTAGACAAGTTGTCCAGCTGTGGGATGAACAGGTTCACGGTGTGCCAGGTGAAGAACTGGCTGAAGGGCAGAGCTCAAAGGATTGCAGTGACTGGGGCTCCATCTGGCTGGTGACCAGTCACCAGCTGGGTTCCTCAGGGCTCAGTTCTAGGGCCAGTTCTGTTCAATATATTTATCAATGATCTGGATGTAGGAGTTGAATGCACCATTAGCAAGTTTGCTGGTGATATTAAACTGGGAGGTGCTGTTGACTCTTGAGGAACAGGAGGCCTTGCAGAGGGATCTAAATAGATTGGAGCATTGGGCTAGGCTTAATGGGATGACATTTAACAAGTCCCAATGCAGTTCTGCACCTAGGACAGAGTGATGCTGGGCCCAAGTAGAAATTGGGAGAGGAGGGCTGTAGAGCAGCCCTGCAGAAAGGGACCTGGGGGTGGTGGTGGGCAGCAGGCTCAGCAGGATCCAGCAGTGATCCCTGGCAGCCTCGAGGGGTGCATCAAACGCAGCATCACCAGCCAATCAAAAGAGGTGATGGTCCCACTGTGTTCACCTTTGGTGTGGCCTCACCCGGGGTGCTGTGTGCAGGTCTGGGTGCCACAATTTGAGAAGGATGTGGAGGTCCTGAAGTGTGTCCAGAGGAGGGCAACAAAGCTGTTGAAAGACCTGGAAGCAACGTCCTATAAGGAACGTCTGAGGACTTTGGACTTGTCTTGTTTGGAGAAAAGGAGGCTGAGGGGCGACCTCATTGCTCTCTGCAGCTTCCCGAGGAGGGGAAGTGGAGAGGGAGGTGCTGGTCTCTTCTCCCGGGGATCCAGTGGTAGGACGTATGGGAAAGGTTCAAAGCTGTGTCAGGGGGAGCTCAGACAGGACACTAGGAAGCATTTCTTTACAAACCAGTGCAAGTCTATTTACGTGCCATAAGCGATGCTGAATGACCCTGTGGCGTTGGTGTGGGATCAGGGAGACTGCAGTGAAAAGAAAGGTAGGCAGACCCATCTGTGAGAGCTTCATCTAAATGCATTTGTCCGAATTCTATTTTTACCCCCAAATTCTATTATTTACATTGCTGACTGGTTTTTAGAGCAATTTAATTAAAGAAAAATTGGCCCTACTGTGCAGTCTTTCGGTCTAATTGCCTGTCCACGATGGTCTTTGAATGCTGAATCTGGCCAGGTCCCCTGGTTTAAGAGCAGCTTGTGGATTTGCCGAGTATTTTGCATCAAAATCAGATGTTAAGTAATTTTTGTCAGTTTTTTAATTATGACGTTGTTTCAGTTTTCCTCTTCACCGTAAGCTAATCACCCCTGCCGTTCGCATTAACCAGGCTTCTGGCGTTTGGTCGTGCAGGTGAGTTTGTGCCACTGACAGGTCCCTGCTTCAGCTTCTGCCTCCTGCCCTTTCCCAGGGCTTTGGGCTCTCCGAGCGATTGCAACATCTTTGCCATTGAATGGAAACTATTCTTTCTTTTCTTTCTTTTTCTCTTTTCTTTTTCCTTTCCCCTGCCATTGGAGCTGTTGTGTTCAGGTATCAGGCTGATGTTAAGACATTAAGGAAGGCTCACCTTACCTCGGTATATGCTTTTTTTGAGGGAGGGGATGAAGTTTTGCAGAGCAAATAATTCTGTTTTACTTGGTTTAATAACAATTGAACAAGCAAATGCATTTTCCTCAGCAAACATCTGTGGCACCAACAATTTATCTTTCCCTCCTAAGAATTACCTGGGCAATTAGCAGCTCCTTTGTTTTTCAAGATATATTTGGAAAAGGTTTTGTGGTTCTAATTGCAATTTGTTAGCCCCAGAATGGTGTTTTTCTCTTCCATAATACCTTTTTGAGGGTTACTTACGCTGAGTCGGGGGGTTGTTTTGGTTTTGAAGGAAGGAACAATATACAGTACTGCCTGATTTAGCAAAATAAGCAGCTGAAGGGAAAGGTTCAGCGCTCCCTCAGCTGCCAGGCGTTGTGTCGCGGTGGCTTTCAGCTTGGTCTAAATGACTTCAACAAACACTAGCGGGTGGCTACAGGGCTGGATTGCACCTGCGTCAGTGCAGGCCTTGGTTAATCCCTTTAGAGGCCTAGGAGAATAAGAGCAGAGTCAGGCTAAGTTGAAAGCAGGCAATAAAATGGTAACGTATTAACATTTACGTACTTTTCATTTAGAGAAAGGACCTCATTTAAGAACAGCTAAGGAAACCCAGAACTAAAGCGATTTGAGCTGGTGGCTGAGCCTTACTGGAGTGTGTTTTCTAACTCCTGCTCCCAGCTCCAGTCACTGCGCTGCTGCCCAGGTGGAGGAGCACCTCTCTGGGAAAAAAAAAAAATATAAATACGCTATGCTAGTACAGAGCCTCCTGAATTTTGCACAGAATTCCTACTGCACTTTAAAGCTGTGCTGCTGCTGTGGTTGGTGACTGCAGTGCTGTTGCAGGAAACAAGTGACGTGGCAGGGCAACTGCAGAGGGCATTGCTGGAGAAAAGGGGGCATTTGTTGGTTCTGATCTCCTGTTGTCTCTTCACCTTATTCAGAGGTACTTGCGCAGTCCCGGCCCAAGGGCTTGGTCACACACTCACGCTGTCATCTCTGTCGGGAAGTGTAGTCATCCGTGCTGAGAGCTGTGAGCTTCTGCTATTCCCCAAATAAGTTTCACACTCAACACTTGAATAATGATCTCATTTTTGACTGGAAAGACAGAGTAGCATTACATCTCTTTATACCAAATCAGTCAAATTTGTGGTGTTTTCTGATACAGTGATATAAGGAGCTCCATTCTTTGTCATCGCTTAACCTAAGTTATCTGCTGCTGCTGTTCCCCTTTCACGCAGCCACACAGACAGGAGTCCTGGTGCCAACACAGATTTGCCTGTGAGGGCATTTTCAACCTCCTACTGCTGCTGCCACCCTTAGAGTAAATCTAAAACCTCAGAGCACCAACACTTTATTCCCACTAGATATACTGAGAGCAACTTCTTCTGTGAACCAGTGAAAAATTCAGCAGAGGTTTATGGTCGTGATGATACAAAACTGTCTCCTCTCTGCAAACAAGCAGTTACACAAAAAGCCTTTATAATTTGCTGAGACCAGGTTTTATGAGATAAATTTAAAAAAAAAAAAAAAAGCCTTTCTTTCTGCCTCACAAAAAATATTTTTACAAGTAGGTTCCAAGTTTGCAATATGCGCTGCTGTTTTGGCAATCACAAATGTGAAACCACCGAGCTCACAGTGGGTTGTACCCCCCTGTTCCTGCCCACTCGCTGTGAGAAGGGAAGCAAATATGGATTTTGCCACAGGAGATTAATCAAAGATGCTGTTGCCCTCCACGACGTAAATTATTTATATTCAGTCCAGAGTTTTCTGCTGTGCTTTTGTTTTGTACAGCTGTAAATTACTTGGATACAGCCCTGGTGGAAAGTCCTTACTATTTTGTAATGGGGAAAAAAAAAAAAAGAACTGTGCAGTAGAAATCTATAATGAATGAACAGGAATATCATCTTCCAATTGTAAATAAGATCTTGTTCTGTTTATTTTGACATCTTTTTACAAATGTGTTGCATTCAGGTGTAAATATCCCAAACCATGATCTTGTTCAGAGTTCTGAGATTTCTATTGTTAAATGTAATACTTTGTTTAATAGCTGTAATAATTATTTGTATAGATATGAACATGATAGTATTTTATTAAAAAAAAAAAAAAAAGAAAAACACTCTTTGAATACTGTATTCTTCTTTTCTCACAGAAGATAGATTTTTACCATCTCTTCAAGACAGGTAAAAATAGAAGCTTTAATTGTAAATTTCCAGTCTCAAATCAGAGTTCTCCACTGATGTATATTCTCTGCATATACCAGTCATGCTGGCTATATAAAACTGCATATTCCAGAAGAAACATACACTGATAATGAAGTCTCTAAGTAATGCATGGCAGATGCACGGCGATCACTGGGTTAAGATACAACTTCAGCTTTATAAAACGCATGTCATCAATCACTGCTGCGTTAGTTTTGAGGTGCTCTACGGTCCTCCTCCTGTCACAGTCTGAATCTGAAGGATGTGGTTTGGAAGAGACCAGTACAGAGACGCTGCAAGGTAAGGAATGGCTTTTTGGGAGGCTGCGTAATACAGGAGGAGCTGACAGAATTGCTGTGAAACAATCCCTTTCATGGCTTCCAGGCTGCCTTGCTTGTAAACCTCGAAATTCTTGGGGACATAGAAGATTTCTTTATAGAAGATGATTTATTACTCTTTTTTTTTTCATTTAAATTTACTGTCAAGACAGATGAGCTTCTCTTTTGTTACTGCAGTGACAGCCAGTATCTATAGTTTAATGAGGTGGCTGTGGTTCAGAACATCAAGGAGATGGGTGCAGGACTAAGGAGATGGGTGCAGTCACTGTAACCTACTTTCAGGGCACTCTCCCTACCTTGAGCGGGCAGCTCAGGCCCGAGAAGAGCTGGCAGGGGGCTAGTTACCTGCACCGAGCACTGCTCAGGAGCAACAGCCCCAAGTTGAGTGCCAGCACGTTACCGGCACACTGCATAAAGGTGAAGTTTCCTGCTGTAGTGACCTGCTCTTTCCTGTCATAGAATCATAGAATCGTCTAGGTTAGAAGGGACCCTAAAGATCATCTAGTCCAACCATCAACCTAACTCTGACAAACAAAAAAAAATAAAAAATTATTAAACCATATCCTTGAGGATCATGTCAACCCATCTTTTGAACACCTCCAGGGACGGTGCCTCAACCACTTCCCTGGGCAGCCCATTCCAATGCTGGATAACCCTTTCTATGAAGAAATTTTTCCTAATATCCAATCTAAACCTCCCCTGGTGCAACTTGAGGCCATTTCCCCGTGTCCTATCTCCTGTGACTTGGGAGACAAGACCAACCCCCGCTTCTCTACACCCCCCCTTCAGGTAGTTATAGAGCGTGATAAGGTCTCCCCTCAGCCTCCTCTTCTTCAGACTGAACAACCCCAGCTCCCTCAGCCTCTCAATACAAAAGCTATTTCTTACTGCTGTAGTAGAGAGGAGGGGAAATGGGACACAAGGCACCCAAACACCTTCAAGGATGGGCCGATGCCCTCGGCACTGGTTAACCCCGGGAGATGCGGGTGCGGTGCTTACCTGCAGGAGATGGAGCCGGGCTGCTGGCAGAGTTTCCATCGAGGTCCCAGCAGCGACCCTGGGGTGGTGAGGTCCCTCTTGTCAGCCCTCCTCCAGGCTGAGAGCTGCTGGGGGCCCTCAGGCCTGCTGAGCTCATGGGAAGGCTCGGTGCAGCCACAGGCTCACGCACACGAGGGAAACCACAGACAAAAGCACAAGGGAAACTGGCTCAAAGTGTTTCTTCCCCCGTCTTAAGCTGGAGGTAGAGCGTACCCACAGACCGCGTACCTCAGTCTTGAATACAGCCTGGTAACGTACTGGATAAGCTCAGTATCTCCCTGTTACTTCCCCCCAGCACCCTTTTTGCTCTGTGTAGATGTCACTGTTCTGATAAGCACAAAGTCTACGTTCAGCTGGGGACAAGCTAACATTTCTCCTAGAACTGCCTTCATATTTCAAAGCACAGCAGGCAGCCTTGGCTGCTCTTCTGCCATCCCAGAGGTTCTGGTGGTAGTTGTAACACTGTCAGCTCACGTGTTCCTAATAACCTCCCTAAATTGTGAGGGCATTTTACTATTATTATTATAATACAAAAGCTATTTCTTTTGTCTTATGCACCGTACAGGGTAGAACAACTGCTTTACCTACATTTCCTGAGAAAACGGGGACTACATGGTTGTATCCACCTCCTCTCTGTGGCTTAGGACAACTCAACTGTGGGAGAGGGGAGACACCTTCAGGTGCCCAGGAGCTGTGTGAAGAGAAGAGCATGGTAGAGACAGGTCACATTGCTACAGGGGGAGGTAGAGCAGAGCCTGCTCAGCGGCAGCTTTCTGACCATGTACCACCCAAAAATCTCCACGCAACCACAGCACTGCACCGGCTTTTACTTGGGAAAACACGAAGAGGCCACAGAAGTTAGTGAAAGCTGGGTGTTAGTAGCTCTTTTGCTTATAAAACCAGCAAACATATCTCATGGCTTGGTGAATAAGCCTGAGTATGTAATGACCAACTGCGGAAAGCTCAAGGCAGGTGTTCCTGGGCAGGTACAGCTTCCACAATATATGGAGAGTTCCTCTGGCAGCCCCCACTTCCAGCGAGGAGCTCCTCAGCCCCTACAGGGAGCCACTTAAACTCATCAAGGAGGGCATTCACCAGACAAGTGAACTGTTTGCTTCCCTGTCAAGAGTTGTTAAGGCAGTTTGTGCTGAGCACAGGAGGGATGAGCACATCATGGAGGAAGCAGAGACCCTGTCACCTGCCCGTGGGCAGCAGAAGGGCCCCCACCTCCTGACACGACTCATACCAGCTGCTCCGCTTGTCTCCATACACACATCTCTGTCTAACACAGCTTCCATCAGTGAGCAGACAACAATGTGACACCTGCAAGTCAGGGAACACAGGTTCCCCACCTACCCAGGGAGCTGCTGTTCTTCCCTTAGGAGCAGTCACCCAGCACAGGGCAGCAGGACTAAAAGCACAAGCCCCATTGCAGGCGTGGGGGGCTGCACGGCCCAGCTCCGCTAGGACAGCTGAGAGAGACTGAGCTGCCCAGGTGCCCAGCCGGAGGTGATGGAGGCACCTCTGCAGCAGCCAGGCCAGGCCGGGCCCTGCAGCCGCTAGGTGGGAGACTTGAAGTACAAAGAGAAGCCAGCAGGCAGGGCAAGGCTAAGAGGACATCTTAAAAATTGACGCATTAAGCTGGAGGCACAGAAGCAGCAGGGAGACAATTCCAACCCTCCCTCCCGTCTCTTAGGCTCGAGGCACCTTTCCTTGTATTTAATTTAATTCTCTCACATTTTTCTGCTTATTCTGTGCTGTTCTCCATCCTTCAACTTCTCTCTCCCTCACTGTTGCTGCCACCTTGCCGTTCACATACTGTGCTCATCTCGGCATAGCTCACTGAGCCCATATGTCGCTCCTTTACCTCCTACGTCAAGCCATCCAACTGCTGTTCAACATTAGGTTTTTTTTTTCCCTCACATTCCTGTTTAGAGAACATAACCAGCTTCCTGGTTAGAAACAAATCCAAGCTTGGAACAAGGTCTGAGACTACAGACTGTGGAAGACACAGGGAAAAGGAATATCTGTTATGAAATTGTGTCCCCAAAACTGGACAGACTTTGGGGCACGCAAGCCACTCTTCAGTCCAGTAAAGAAGCGATACTCCTACCACCCCAATGCCTTGCCCTATGTCCTTGACTTCTGCATGCTGCAAAATACACCAAGAGCAGAACATCCTTGTACAAGAGGAAAAGCTGCTCATCTTTCTCCACACCTAACCACAGGGTAAGGGCAGTCCTGCAAGTCAAGAGCCCATCCTGCACTCCTGCACAGGGGGTGTGAAGGCAGCACAGTGAGCAAAGAGGACTTGAGGATAGACTCACAAACAGCAGGATCCAACGCTGGATTCTCCAAGTCTCTCTCCCCTGCAATACCTGCTTGTACACCAGTTCTGGTGATCTACCAAGATCAAAAGGTTTTTGAACTAGTGTCCCTCTTCTCTCCATTCCACTGGCTCACAGGGACTGAGGGAGGCAGCATTTGCTAATTCTAACAAAAAAACTGCACTGAGTCTCTGCCAACTAGCCCACTTCATATAAAAAATATTCAGTGGGCCCTGGAGCGCTTTGCATGGTGGAATTGCAGCTGCATGGTGTGATCACAGCATGGACACCAGAGAAACCAGGCAGTAAAAAATTAAAGGCTGGCAAAGTTCCTACAGGAGGCAGATGCTGTAACCATTGAGCCTCAGGCAACAGCAGGGCAGTATCTCCACTTCAAGCACCTTTAATGACCCCAGCATAGCTTCCCACCTTAGACTGAATCTACACATCTCCCTCCAGGTCCTAGAGGAGCAAGGCAGCCCTTGCCTCAAGTAGAGGGTTCTTTTTATTTAGCACTCCATCAGTGCTGGTGCTCAACAGGCTGGTGCTAGCAGGCAATGTTCAAACCCCATGTGTCCCCTACACTGAGGGATTTATCCTGCCCACCGCAGCACTGCTGTCCTGCAAGCACAGCCCCACACAAAGCCCTGTAAGCCACCCTGAAGGGGCACAGGGGGCTTGACCTGAACTTTTCCAGGCACTTAATAGAGCGAGAGACTGTTCGCACAAGGCCCATAGTCAGGACTCCTTCAGCAAAGTTTTCTCCCCTCCTCCTGCTACCTCCCAATTCCAGCCCCAAAGCACTTGCTCCCTAGCTCACCTCAGCAGCAAATGTGACCATCACATGAGAATATCACTTCCCAACAAATTTACCACTGCAGCTCTTCATGCAGCTTCCAGGTGGCACCACGCAGCAGGGCTCCATGCAGCCATGCCTCAGATCTCTGCTGCTGGGGCAGGGACTAGGGAGGCAGAGAGAAGTGAGGCAATGGGTGGTGCTGGCAGCAGTCCTATCATGGTGTGTTACCACCTGCTCTCCAGGTAGACCTCTGGAAAGAGCACACCCTGCCCACCCCAGATACTATTAGAACAAATTTTGGTTTCACTGGTCAGAGAACTGGAAGTGCAGCACTTGGGCTCCTACTGCAGCTCTTGCATTTGCATGTGTTGCAAAAAAAAAAAAGAAAAAAAAAAGAAAAAGCTGTTGGGTCAAACATTCATACAGCTCTGGGTACAAAACCCAAGGTGGTTCCATCTGCACAGCATGTTTATAACCACGCCGGGCAAGACAGAGCACCACAGCCCCTCCAGGAGCCCCTGACGGGGGTGGCTCAGTCTCGCCACACTTGGCAGTAAGGATTTGGGGTGGGTTTTTAGCACCTCAGACTTCCTGGCAGCCTTTCCTTATGGGAAATAAAAAAGAAGCTGCAGACAAGCCTGTGTAGATGATATTGGATTCTGCCATTTTAGGCAGACCAAGGACATATGGCAAGGCTGCAGGGTGGCTGACTGAAAAATATGGATACCCTCAGCCTGATACTCCTCTCCTGGTGCTATTCAGACAAAAATGCCATCTCCTTCCCTGCAGCCTATGCTGACGCTGTTAAGGAAGAGGAGCTCATGCTTCTCAACAAGCCTGAGAAACCTACCCCTATTTCTAGCATCACTGAACATTCACAACTCCATCTGCGTGGCAAACCTGCAAGTCAAGCCCAGACTATTGTAATAAAACGCAGTACACAGAGACCACCACCACCTTCTGCATATTCTGGAGCACTCTGCCTGAAACATGGCCACATCTCCATAGGAGTGCAGCTCTGCTCAGGAAGATAGCTGCTCGTCTTATTCCTCCTCCAGCCCTCCCTGCGCTCTGCTGAAGGGGCCACAAGTGACAAACAAGAGTGGTGTTCCTTATTCCAGTTAGCCCCCAAAAGGCAATTTGGTTAGAAGAACAAGTATATCACCCGTACCAGTGGTCAGAAAACTCTGTGAGGCTTGTAAGGATGTAAGGATGACAGGAGCTGCGTGACACCAATGGGAACACCTCTGCACCAAGTGTGGTGTTCTCTTGCTCATGCTGAGAGCTAGAGCAAGAAGAATTCAGACCAACCTGCAGAGCAGGAAGGCAAGAACATTCATTTTATTGACTATCTTGATAAACTCCAACTTAGGAAAAAAAAAAACCACCCAGCTAGTGCAAAATCTTTCTAGGAGATACAGGCTTCTTGGAGTAGAAAATTTCCATAGTCTTCTGCTTTGGCAAGCATAACTGGAATGGAGCCTTCGCATCACTAGGTACATCCACACAACCAAAGGAAAAACACTCAAACAATGACAAGAATAAGGACAGCAGGCCTCAAAGAATACTTTTTAATTCAAAATTAGCAAAACAGGTCACATTTTAGATGCAAGGCCTGAAATAATTCACACCTTATTCTTGTTTTTTAAATAACTGAGAATTCAGGAAGAATGCAGAAACTGTTTAAAAAATTACTTCAGATGCAGAAAAGTTGGAGAGGAAAGAAGTTTGGTCCAGATCTTTAGCTGAGGAGCTCAACCCCAACTGCCCCAAAGCCTCCTCCACACTTCCAGCCCATAAAGGAACCTGCTTTGCCAAGTTTGCCCAAAGCAAGCTTCTGGAAGGAGAAAGCCTGAGGCTGCTGGACAAACCTCCCTGTTCCACTTCACCCCTTTAGCAAGGCCACACAGCGGGAGCCAAGGAGCTGCCAAGGAGCTACCCAGCACACCAGGCTGTGGCTTCACCACACTGTCTCTCTTAGGGTCACTTGAGGACAGCGCTTCTGGCGCTGTGAAGGAGACCATCACATTGACAAGTGCTTGTGTAGGAGCCACCAGAGAAGTGAGGCTGTTCAACATGCATAAATGAGAGGCCACAAGAGCAGGGCAGGAGGTTCTGCCTCTGGGAGGGCACTCGTGGGCAGCTCTAGTCTACTGTCTCCCTCCAACACTGCAGTCCCCAACCAGCGACAGGAGGAGCCTCTCCAACAACAAAAAAAAACAAAGCCAGTCCACCACTGCCACCTCAGCTTCAAGTCCTTTGCTCACTTGGCAGCTGCGGGACAGGAAGCAACCACTCTCCCTGTGCTGCTGAAGGGACTCTCCGAGGGCAGCAGCCTGCAGGGTACAGGCTGCCGATGCTGAAGGAGCTGCATTGCACTTTTCAAGCCTGCTCACCAAAGAGGAAAGGGGGGAACATCGGCAGGGAGGAAGGGAAGCAAAGGTCTCAAACACACCTTGTTTTCTCCCTCTTCACTGGCTCCAGCACCTGCTGCACCTACGAGCTGTGCACTGGCCTCAGCTGCTGGGTCGTGCCTGCCCCAGAGGATGCAGTGGGAAAGGAGCAAATGTAGTCTTCCCTCCTGGTCCCACCTCGGTAACCGCAGTACCCCTTCATGCTTGCTGTGGGATCTGGCTCCCCTGCTCCCATGGGGTTGTCGGCCACAAGAAGCAGGCTCATTCCCCACAGATGCCAGTGGCCTGGTGCCTTTGGCTGAGCAATTTGGGACGCCCCTGCGCCCTCTGTCCCCTGGGGACTCAGAACACTGGGATCTTGTCCCTGCGCACCACGTCCAGGTCATCATCCAGGGTCAGCAGGACCTGAGGAGGAAAGTGCGAGGCAGCTTCAGGTCTCACTGACCAGCCTACAGCTGCAGAGAATGACCAGCTCCCAATGGCATCTCATCATAGGGCCACCTCTCCAGCATGTACAAGAGTCACGATGACAACTCATGTAGTCGTGCCAGATTAGCTTTGTTTCCATAATGCTCCCAACAAGTCATTTTGGGAGCACAGCTGACAGGTAGCTCTGCCAACAGTGCTGCAAGGACCTGAGCAGGTAATCCAGCCCCAGCCATGATAGAGACACTGCTTCTGAACTGGTCCCTCAACACCAGCCTCCAGGAGGCAGCAGGGTGGGAATTGCTTGACCACTGCTCAGGGATTGCAAGTGGCCAGGCAGCTCCTTCACAACTAGTTTGCACCTTGCACCTCTAGGGTTAAGGTCTCCCCCTCCATGTCCCCAAAACACTATGCTGTGACCCCATTGCCAAGGATGCCTCCATCTTTGGCACCACACAGATCATCAGGCCTGAAAAGAGGTAGTAAGTGAAGGAGCACAGGAGTCAACTATGCAAGTGATGGAAAGCCCAGGAGCAAGCTAAGCTCCACACCAGCACCCAACCACCCGGGTCAAAGGGAGTAGGGTCCCTTTCTGGGAAATGCTCACAAACCCACAAGAGGGTTGGTCACCAGCAGACCCTCAGCTTTTCCACAACAGCTGTGTGAACCACAGCCCCAGAGGGAATTTCAGGCCAGGAGGCACAGGGAGCAACCAGCCAAAGGAGAAAGCCTGATCCTACTGACAAGGAGCATCCCACCATGAAGGTATCTGGAGGCAGAGCCAAGCAGAGGAGTTAGGGCACTTTTGTGGGGTCCTCAGGCAGTCACAGCTCCACGTAGATAGAGAGTGACAAGCAGGAAGAAGAGAAGGGGAGGCCATACAGCAGAGGGGAGGCTCAGCAGGACTCACCAGAAAGGAGAAGAACAAGGCAGCTGCAGAGAGGAAGTGCCAGACATCATGGTCATCGAAGAAGCCCAGCAGGATGCATGGCCGGTTCTTTTCCCGGGACTCTGCTGGAGTCTCCTAAGGGAGCAGGCAGGGGGTCAGGACTTGATATCCACTCACACAAGGCCCTGGCTGGACGCATTGGATCCTCTGGAGATCACCCTGTCTTAACCGTCCATCCAGGAGCCAGGAAAAAGCACTGTGCTGGCTGGACACGTGTGAGAGCTGGGCAGGAATGCAATGTCATACTTAGACCTTGAGATGGATCTGGGGCCACAACCCATGGATAAGGGGACCCTGCTGGTCTTCAGATCTAAAGTTTTGCACCACACAAGCTGCACAGCCTCCACCAGACCACCCTGCAGCAAGCCCCCCACTTCCATGGAGATGGACACGGTATAGTGTTAGAAAGCATCCAGTCAGGATATAAGAGCCTCCCAGGCCACGGAGAGCCCCTGCAACCTCAGGCAGGTTATTCCCCATTGGTCATCTGCTCCAGGGAGGAGTCTTCCATTCAGCACTAGTTGGGGTTTCCCCAGTTTTACTTTCAGATCCTCAGCTCCTCCTCTGTCCCCTAATGAGGGCCAGTCACCTCCAGATCACCTAGGTCTCCACAGCTGCACACATACAGTCATTTTTGGCTCATTACAGCTTCCCATGCTCCCTTCCCAGGTTCCTGAAGGAGTTAAACCCTTTCAACTCTTCATGAGCAGTCCAAGACTCTTTCCCAGAGTATTTTTTGTGTAAAACCAACAACAGGGAAGAAATATGACAAGACACAGAGATGGACAGAAGGACAGTGAAAGGGGAACTTTACCTCCCAGCTGCTGAGGGTCTGGAAGAAGAAGTACAGGGCAGCTGCCCACACCACTGCAGTGGCCACGATGCAGAACAGGGGGATGGGCAAGAGCTTCTCAGAGCTGCGGAGCTGCAGACAGGGATATAGTCTCACAATGTGCCTCAAGTTCTTCCTAGGGGCAGAGCCATGCATAGGGCTGACATGCCAGCCTGGACCATCATCATCTGCAAAGGGCGGCCCGCCCCACGGAAACACACCCCAGCCACTGCCAAGATGGCTACACAGCATCCCTCCCCAACACCAACACCTTGTCCCACCCTGAGCCACACGAAGGCCCCTCCACATCCCTCTGCAGCACCACAAGAACCCAGACCACAGCCAAAAAGGAGGCACATCCCTTCCTGTTTGGAGACAGGCACCCCATGGGCAGACACAGCTGCCTCTTTTACCTTCATGATGATGTAGAAAGCCAGATACAGCAACAGGTTACAGATAAAGATCCCCAGTATGTAGGAGGCAAAGTCTCTGGGTCGATACACCAGCCCAAAGATAGCACTGAAAGAGAGAGAAAAAGGGACATTAGACAACCTCTTTCACTGGGGACAGGGTACATCCCCAAACTGACCACTGCTCCTCCCAGACCACAGGACACAGCAGTACTGCCACACCCTCCCAGTTCCCTGAAGGAAATGCATCATTTAGATCTGCTCCCTGCTGAGAAGCAAAGCAGAGCAAACTGGGTCATGGTCAGCTGCTGAGAGCAACCAGAGACCCCACAGAACAGGCAAGGACGCTGGATTGCTTCCAACCCAGAGCCAAAAGCATCTCGCTCAGTAGGAGTTGGCTCCAGATCTGTACGTTTAGCAGAAGGCGTGTCCCTGAAAAGCAGCTTTAGTGAAAAGCAATGGTCTGTATTTTAAGTCTCACCAAGAGCTCATCCCTCCATCCATGCAGTTACAGCTGAGCCAGGTCTGTGACTAAAGAGTGTCTGTCAAGTCTCTTGCACCTTGGCTGCACCAGAAACTTCCCAGCTACCAGGGAAGCACTTGTACAGCACAATGCAGCTCTGTGGTGCTAGGCCAGCCCTGCACAAGCTGGCTCAGACAAGCCATGAGACAGCACCAGCCGAACCGCCTAGGGATGCCTCGCAGAGCTCTGTAGTGCTGCACTGCATCCTATGGATCTGCCTACCATCCTGTGCTCACCAGATCCAGCTCCTTGCCAAAACATGTCAGAAAGGCCCCAGAACAGGCCTATTTCTTAGACACTGCTGCATTTCCTCATCACTTCAGACCACCTGAGTGTCAATACTGAATCCTGCTGCCCTCGTGCACAAGTATGCATGACACCCAACACCCCACTACTTACAGGGACCAGTTGACCAGGTTTCCAACAATGAGCAGCACCATCCTGTCCTGAAGAGAAGACACTTACGATCATACGAAAGCATAAGGAAATGCAAAAAGAGGCCTTTGCCTCAGAAATTCAGGGTATCATTATGTGAGGATGGGGAGTCTGGTTCCTGCAAACACACATGCACCTGGCTCTGAAGTTTGCTCTGCAGGAGCTTTTGCCAGGTGGAAACTGCTCTGGCCCTCACAAATTTGAGGAAAGTGTTGTAAGGAGACTAAACATCTGAAAAAGGACAACTCCAGCACATAAGGATCAGCTTCAGGAGTTTCTGCAAATCTTTTGACTGTTTCCACTGTTTTTCCAGTTAGATTCCTTCCCTCCCACCATTTTACAGAAAAAAAATATTGCACAGAGCAAGGATGTGCTTGAAAGAGGCAGCAGGGAAAGGTTTGGATAACATCCTGACATAGCTACAGAGCCTTTTTTCACCCATCTCATCATCAGCTGGGGAAGCACTGTAACAACAGCAGGCGGAAGGGTTGCATCTGTGGGGCATGTGCATTTATGCTTACAGCTGCTTTCGTGATGTAGCTATTTCAGGCTGGCCAGGCTTACTTTATGCCTGAGTGCACTGAGTTTGCTTGCAAAACTCAGTCTGACACTTATTCAAAGGTGAAAGAATAAATAATATAAAAAGGATGCTCATGGATAAAAACTTCATTTGGCCTCAAGCCTCAATTAGCACTCTGTGCCAAGAAGAAAGTAATCAGTAGGACACGAGGTAACAGCTACTGTTTCTTACTTTTTTTTTTGCTTTCTGCCCTGAGGTGCTGCAGAAACAGCAATAGCTGTTGCTTAAGCCACAGAGCCAAAATTGCCACTGCTTTCCCCAGAGAGGCTGCGCTGTACAGAACCTCATACCCATTCCTTTGAACACATGCCCCCAGAGAGGAAAAGCAAAGGCAAATCCTATCATGCTTGTATCTCCTTCGCTCTGATGTTTTATTCACCAAGACTGAGATCAGGGGAGGCCCGAGAGTAGGGGGCAAACCGCTCCAGTAGAGATCTACACTTACCCAAAAATTCACTGGGGGGACAGGAGGAGAAGGGAAGTAGGGAGCATCACTTTTTCAAATAGCTACACCTCTTTCCTCTGCACATTGTCTAGAAAGTGAGCAACTGCTGAAAGAGGTGCTGAGAAGCCACCTACCATGTACATTGGTCGACTGCACTGCTGGATACAGTCCGTGTACAGCACCATCGCTGCCCGTCGAAATATCCCCAAGTCTGTCAAAGAAGAGGAGAAAAAGCCACAACAGCCAGCAGAGTGAGCGCCAAAATGCCTACAGGGGAAAGATGCAGATACCCACTGGCTGACAACAGAGAACCCAGCCTGCGGATGGTCAGGGTGCCAACAGATTAATTTCTTGCCCTTTGAGAGCCATCTAGGCTGAGCAGTAGGGCAGCCACCACAGGGTGTGGATGGCATTCGGCCAGAGAGACAGCTTTAAAAAAAAAAAAAAGCCATCCTCATGCCACTGGCACTGCCTCAAAGTCAAATAGGCCCTGACTGTACACATAAACAGGCTGCCTTTGCAACCGCATCTCTGGAGGAGAGATGTGTGTGCAGGAAGGGGAAAAGCACCTTCCACAAAACAAGCTGCTAGAAGAGGGAAACAGCAAACTCAATCCTTAGAGGGGCCCAGAGGGTCAGAGCACACTCAAGACACCTCTGCTCTAAAAATCGTTGCAGAAGCTTCAGTGGGGAGCCATCAGTGGCAATGGAGGGACATGCATGCACACACACACCCCTCATCAGCAATAAACACAGAGCTTGAGAAGGCTCCTGCACCAAGATCAGAGCTCTGCTGTACTACACACCCCCCTGCTGCTGGCAAACTGACTTCACTTCTCAATAGCCAACCCCAGGTGGCACACGAGCCTTGCCTCCCCACACACATCCATGCATCCCCTGGTTACTATGCTGCTGATCCAGCGGTTCGACAGAGAAAAATGAGAGCTGCTGACAGTTACCTGAGTCAGGGCCATCTGAGGCAGACAGGAGCAGAAGAGGAAGGAGAAATATGTTTGTAAGCAGAGTACGAGAGCCAAGTTCCCCACCAGAACCTCTCCTCCCTCACCCCTTGACAGGGTTTTTACATAGCTCACTGCTCTGAGCACAGCACTAGGGAGAGCTGTAGCTGAAGGGCAGGCTCCCTCAGAGCCCAGCTCTTCTGCCACCACAGAGCAGATGGGTCCTGCTGACTCCCATGCGACTGGGAAGCAGCAGCACAAGGACTTCAGAGGCCAGGAAAAGCATCAGATGGATGAGAGGACAGGATAACCCGAAACACAAGCACAGGCCATGGGACTGTGCTCACAGATGCGCTGCATAGGTCATTCATGCAGGTGAGGACAGGAGGCACCTGCACGCCCTAGAGGAAGATGGTTCAGTCACAGCACTTACCCATCTTGAAGCGGCCCATGTAGTAGATCTGGGTGCTGAGAGCCAGCGAGGCCAAAACATGGATCATTGAGGAAATAACCCAAAACCACACGTCATTTTTGCCAAACACCTGAAAGCAAAGACATATTAAAAGCAAACTGGGCCCTACGATCAGCAGACTAATCCTTTCCTGTCCTATATCACCATGGGGCATTAGACAACCTTACCGAACATGGAAGGGAAACTCCTAAATTTTCCAACCTGAAAACAGATCTATAAATCCAAAACGAAGTCCAGAGAAGCAAGAGGAGCTCAGCATTCTGGAGAGGAAACCATTCTTTCTGAATGCCCCTTCAGACAAGGATGGCAGCTTGGAAGGACAGCAGCTGGTCCAGGGAGCAGAAATGCAGAGAATCCTAGGCCAGGAAAGCTGTCTCTGCTGAGCTGGGCAGAGCTCTCTGGCCAAGAGCTGGATTTTTACAGAGGCAGTCAGGGAACCAACCCCTACCTTAACAACCGCACTGTAGCAGACCAAAAAGGACAAAAGCACTCCGTAGGCGATTGCTTCTATTGTACAGTTTTGCTTTATTTAAGGACTGGAAGTAATCTACAAATGCAGGTCAATGCTATATTAAAACCTTAATTTTTCAGTTTTACATTAAGGAGTCCAGAAACTCTGGTTTGCCATCAGGCTATGACCACACACTTCCCTCCCCTGGGGCACAGCACTCACCTGAACTTTTCCTTTCGTGTGGGGGAAAAAAAAAACCAAAAAACAACAGAAAGCAAGCAGAAAAGCCACATCTACTTAAATGGAACAAGAGGGACATGCAGCTTATAAGCTCCACAGGACAAGCTCCACAGTGTCCCACAAGAAAAGACAGAGTATCCCATGATGAAACCCCAGTGTTTTGAACCTGGGTGTGCAAATCTACCACAGCTATCAAGAGACTATCGGAAAGTCCCAAGTTCACCAGCTGCTCCTGCATGCTTTATCTCACAGTCACCTACCCAGAGACCTTTGCAGAATCAATTGGTACTCTGCATTATGTGCGATAGTGAGGGGCTGACAGCCCACTGGCATCTAGTTGCTAGTTCAGAGCAAGAGTTCAATGAATTTTGCCTGGTTACTGCTGAATGAAGAGGTACCTCCAAAGTAAAGCACAGGCTGGGGATTCAGGCAAGCCCAGCTCAGTACTTGCAATACAATGAGCAAACGTGCAAAGCCCTGTACCAGAAGGTGCTGTCAGTGCTACTGCTGCACAAGAGAGACTTTGGTGACTCCTTCTGCTCCGCTGCCCTTCTATAGAACTACTCCAGAAACTTGCCAGGGTGCCCCCAAGCCATTATTCTAGCCTTGCACCTCTCCAAAAATAGTAAGGTCAACTTCAGGAGCTATGCCCAGCAACCCAGAGTTTTCCAAAGGGGAGAAAGAGGCACAAGCAATTAGGTAGATGACACTTATCCTGGAAGCTCAGCCAGCCTCACGCTCCTCCTCCAAGGTGAGCCACCCCATGGGACATCAGCTGCATGCTTGTTCATGGATGCATGAATTTCTCCTCTCAAGCAGGAGGTCATGTGGTGGGCTAAGTCCAAATAGAAGCCCATCTAGAGAAAACTGCTTTGCTCTTCCCTTCACTGCAAGCCCAGGGGAAAGGAGGAGGAAAACGCAAGAGTACTGGAATGCAAGCACTAGCAGTCACTTAACACACCCCTATCCTACCCTGCTGCTTTCCCCAGTCATTTGCCTGCTTAAGCTACGTTCCCAGCCACACCATCTCCTTCTCAGAGAAGCAAGTAGGTAAGAAGGAGCCATACCACTCCAAGGACAGCCAGAGAGATGACCACAGCAAATGAAGCATAGGCAGAGTAGGCGCTGGCATTGATATCTGGGTGGCGGGTCTGGTAGAGCTTGAGCATGCATAGTCCTGCAATCATGTACATGAAGGAGGTGTCTGTGGAGGGAGCACAACAGAAACAGTGAAAACAGGTACTGCCAGTAGGCTGAGAAAGCTGCTCTGAGTACATATAAAGAAGTGCAGCAGCGCGGCCAAACCCAAGGCTGGCAGGCACAAACCCGTGATGCTGCACTACATTGTGCAGTGCTTTGTGCTTTACCATCTAGCATGCTCTGAAGCAATAAAATCCAAAGGGGCTCAGAAAATAAGCGCCCAGAGTCAGCACAGAAACAGGTAGGGAATCACAAAATGCTTAAATGGTTGAGGTTAGAAGGGACCTCTGGATGTTGTCCCATCCAACACCCCTTGCTCAAATAGGGCCAGCTATCAGAAGGCTGCTCAGGACTGTTTCCAGTCAGGCTTTGAATATCACCACAGAACGAGGCTTCACCACCCTTTGGGCAACCTGTTCAGTCTTTGACATCCCTCAAAGCAAAAAAAATAAAATAAAAAAATATTGCTTTTTTTTTTTCTTGTGCTCATATGGAATCCCAAGGTCAGGAAAGGAGGCTGAAATGTGTTAGCCCACAGCATCCAAAGCCTCATTGCTTCCTGAGCCCTGGAACAGGCAGACTCCAGGGAGGTTTGCAAGGGTTGAGGGATGGGAAAAGCCAGCAACTCAGCAGGAGACAGAACATGGCAAATCCTACTACCTCCATCTCAAAATGAGAAAAGCAACGCAGCTTACCAAACTGGAAGTTGGAATAATTAGGGCAGACGTGGTAACAGGCACTGAGCACCCCTTCCATCATCAGAGCGATACCCATAGCGTAAAAGAGACCAAAATGCTTTGGGATCCCATAGTCCTGGAAGAGAGCAGTAGTGTACAGTAAGTACCCTTTCCATCACTTTATCCCTCCTCACCCCTACACATGTCCTTCAGTCACCACTATGGGTCTGGCTGAGATCTCATCTGAAAATCCACAAGCAGCAGAACCTTAAAATTGCTAAGGCCTTTACTTGCTATCAACCCCGTGAAAACAGAGCAGTCTCCAGAAAACACCATCACCACTGCCCATAGGGATGCAGATTTCCTCCATCCTCTCCCAGAAGATACTGAAGAGGCTGTAGAGGGTCTGGCTACAAGCAACTCTGTTTCAGAGATAGAGGCAACCAAATTCTTCTGTATTATTATAGGCAGCTGCAACCCCTCTTGCTAACAGAAGAAATAACTCTTGATTGTATAAGGCAAATCAAACTTCACTACAAACAAAAGTGTCTCAAGACACTCCTACTTTCCACACACACCCAAAAGAGGTTTCAGCAACAAACATTCACAGAACAGGATACTAATTACCAGGCTGTGCTTTTCACAAGCCCCATTACAATCCTATGTCCAGCTCTTTGTCCACAGTAGCCTCCTTCTATCCTTTCTAGAAAGCAGACGCTGCTTCTTACTGCCTGTTTCCTCATAGCATGGGTCAAGGTAGGAACCCATACATGCTCCCACCCAGCTCATCCATCCCAGTTCCTCCACTGTGAGGACTGGAGGAAAAGCCACAGCCAAAGAAGTCATTCCCTCTACTCATCTCCCTGTCTTTGCAAGACCAGGCTGGGTCACCATGGCACTATGGACATACCACAAGTGGCAAAGTACTGGGATGTGCAAGAACATAAGGGTCCCACTTACATCCTCTTTTGGGGCAGGAAAGGGAGAAAGATTTAATCCTCTGGCAAGGAAGGCAAGTGGAAACCCACTGTGTATCACTCTGGTTTTTAAATTCCTCTTGTCTTTCCCTCCCTCCACTCAGCCCATTGCAAACACGTTTCCTACCAGGGTATAGATATCTTTCATTTCCATGGCCCGACGGTGAAGAATGTCTCTGCGCAAGACAATAAGGAGGAAAAGAAAGCCCAGCAGCATGTGGCCCACATTGCTGAGGATGTTGTTGAAGGCACTGCAGGGAAAAACATTTAAGACAAGGGCAGCACAGCAGCAGGAAGCTGAATCATGTGTCACAATAAGCTGAATCTATTTTACTGTTGTTCTCCCCCACTGCCCCAGCCCGCATCCTCCACCTTGGCAGCTGCCAAACATCTGCCAGTTTTACACCCTGGATGACAATTTCAAATTAAGCAGTTCACCTGCCCCAGTGGATTTAACACTTTCTCTGCAAGATTCCCAAATCCGGGCTTTCTTTGCACTCAGAAAAATACTGCACTGAAAGACTAATTTGAACTACTTTGCAGAGCTGCTGCTCCTTGGATAGAAGCACAAGCGTCCAAAAGATCATGGGAGCCCTTCATTGCTGCACAGGTAGGTTTGCTGGGGGAACAGAGGTACCATAAATTCATGGGCACATGTGTCTCTGCAACAGAAAGCCACTGCTGAGCAAAACAGACAGCTCAGAGTCCTAAACTCTCAGTGATCTTATCAAGACCATTACTCACAGCCTGGGAAGGATAAAATCCTGACCTGGGCACAACATGAACCCCCATGAGACAATAAGACAGTGACCGCAGGGCTCACTCACCTCAGCACCCCAAGGGGATGAGCGCACAGAAAGTTGTAGTAGCAGATGTCCTGATTGCCCGTCACGTTCACTACCTGGACAGAGAGGAGGTGGCAGACCTAGTATTAGCAAATCCTTTCAGTTCGGGGGGGAGTTTGCTTCATGCAAACACTGCATATACACAAGGTGTACCAAGTCACAGCCTAGCTCTAGCACTGGCACAGGGGAGTGCTGACATCTACAAGTGAGACTTTTAGCAGGGGACAAGATGTTGCCACAGGCCACAAACCTGACAAGTCTTCAGAGGAAACATACTGTGCACTCTCAACCTCACCACTAATATATCTGCTTGTAGATATCTGACTAACAGCAGGATAGCAAGGACGGGGCAGGGAGAAGGGCGGAGAAATCACTCGTATCATAGCAAACCCTACTTGCTTTCAGTTGTCTTTTAGAAATAACAGCGGATTCCTCCTGCCTCTAAAATGAAACAGGCCCCAAAAGAGACATCAGATGAGCAGGAAAACAGCTGCACTCCTGCTTCCCAAGCAAAAATAGCAGAACTGTAAGCTCAGTGAGCCAAGCCAGCAGCAGCACTCAACACATGGTACAGAGAGAGCAGGTAAGGTAAACTGCCCCTCAGACAGAGCAAGTTTCCTGGGTGATGCCAGTTTCACTGTGACTGCCATCCTTATACTGTGCAACCATGGAACAAGTTTAAAGGCAAGAGGACCCAAGCACAGGGCACAGCCACACAGAGTCCAACGCACCGTCTGGTAAGTGATGACGAGCTGGATGACCGGCAGGGCATAAAACACTGCAATGGTGATGATGTTCCTGCAGAGGAGTGGAAAGCAGCAGTTACACATTACACACACCAAAACAATTGGTGCACACCCAGGACAGAGCCCCAAGGTGCTTGTGGAGAAATGTGTACACCTCCATGCCTAAGGGTACAGACCCTGCTCTCCCAGATGGAGCTTTATAACTCCTGAAGCAGAAGAGCAAATGAGCTAATGCAGACAGGAGGCAAATGCTAGGGACACAAGAAAAGCCAGGACGTGGACCACAAGCTCATGTGTTTGAGTGCTAATTTCTCTCCTTCCTTAGTATGTTCCAGCATAATGGATGTTACAACACTTAAAAGCAATTATGCAAATCAGAATCCATGTGCCAGGAAATATCCTTATTTGTTCACAAATATCCTTATTTAAGATACGTGGGATCTGTAATTACTAGTTAGAACAGGGTCAGAATGTGTAACGTTAAGGCTCAAAGAATATCCTCAGGTCTAAAGTGTGGTTCACAAGAAGGGCATGTGGACAACACTCCACAATCAGAGACTAGGTCCAGAGCTTGGGCCCTGCCAGGTTGTCTTCTTACCAGAAATAGATTTTGTATTTTTTGCTGACAATCCTTCGGTCCTTCCTGGACAAGTCTGATAGATAGAGGAACACCTACAACATTAATGGGTGGGGAAAGAGGGAAAAAAAAAAAGAAAAGAACTAATGAATACTACAAAAGCCAATAGAAGGATCTTGACGTATTTGGACAATACGCAGCTTAGTACTATTTGGATTCCCCCCACCCCCAACAAGCTCATTGTATTCCTTGATTCTGTGGGAAATGAGTTCTGTGAAACCCTCTGATCCCCAGGAATGGCTCTGACCACACAGAGCAGTACAAGGTGACAAAAGGAGGCAGTTCAAATGTTGCTAGCTTAAAGCCACTCTGTACACCCACTGCAGTTAGACTACTCATACCAGATAACTACCTACTATTGCACATTATTTTCTCCCTGTGCTGTCCCACCTCCTTGGGCTTTCTGTTACACTCTGGGCTTCTTCCTCCTTTCTCAAAAGTCCCCAATAGATTCTGATTTTCCATATTAAAATCACTCATTTCAGCAGCAGACTTAGCACAGCTGGAAAACTTTCTAGAACTCTGAAAAAGCATTAGAAAGCACATTCAGCTTTATTAGATTAAATCCACCTAAAAGGGAAGCAGAAACTTAAAAACCCTGGCAAGTGATTAGTGCTGGTCCTAGCCCAGATGTGTCCATGGCCCAGCACCACAGCCACAGCTGCAACGCCAGCCGTACCTTAGTGCGGATGACATTCTTATCACTTTCAATTTCTGGCATGGTGTCAAAGTCACTCTCCTCTTCCACAGAGCTGTCTGTGTCAGAACCAGCTGGTGGCCTGCGCTCAGGGGAAGACAACTGACGTCCACCACTAGAGCTTGACTCATCTGGAACAGAGTAGGGAGAGGGAAACAGGCAGGGTAAAGGCTAAATCCCCTCTATGCAAAGCAGTAAGAAAGCTGCCCCAGATATCAGCTGCAACCTCCTAGGACAAGTCGATACAGCATTTTCAGGGAACAAGTTTTTCCATGATCACAAATCTTCCCAAAAGTCTCAGGTATCAGCTAAGAACATTTTGAAGGACCATATTCCACCCTCTGCAGCATTTTGGTTTTTCCCCTGCTTTTATTCTATTACTTCTAACCTCTAACATTTTCTACTCTTTACTAGCCTGGGATCTGAAATCTGGAAGCTCAAGACAAGCCAGAAAGCTCTAGTGAAAGCAGCAGACTGCTCAGGGGTCAGAAACAGGCTGACCTAGTTAGTGTCCAGATTTTTTATACGCTTTTCTAAAAATATTGTAGAACAAAAGAGGAAGAAAGTCAATTTTTCACAGCAAGCAGAGCATCAGCTTTGCTTCCATTGCATGCACAGTTTTGGTCACCTGCAGGTCAACAGGACCTGCCTGCACTTCCCACAGGCTGGCCAAGC
This sequence comes from Arenaria interpres, assembly GCA_013399435.1. NCBI lineage: Eukaryota > Metazoa > Chordata > Aves > Charadriiformes > Scolopacidae > Arenaria > Arenaria interpres. Next base: position 56,158 of record VXAK01022944.1, read on the forward strand.
TCCCAGCCAGCCCACTGCCCATACCAGCATGAGCAGAACACAAGTTTCTTTCTCATTTCCCAAATGCTTTTAAAGTAATTCCTTGGGAATTGGGAAAGGGAGTAGAGTGGTGTTGAAGCCCTCAACTCTACTCCAGTACTTAAATTTGTCTGTTTTTTTTTTTTTCCCAAATCTCATGAAATTTTTTGTGTTTTGTGTTTCTTTGTCAAACATTCAGAGATAGCACACCTTCACAGTCCAACGACTGGGTGACATCTGGAGTGTCAGGACTGTCTTTACACTAGAGTGAGCAAATGCATCCTGAGCTGGGATCAAAAAATCACCCAGAGCTGCTCTCCCCTCTCATTTGAACAGCTGCCTCATGCTGCCCTGGACCTGCACCACCTCACCCCAACATGTCAAATTCAAATATTATGCCTAAAAGTCCACAGCATTGAGCTACTCAATACCAATTTCTCCACAGGAGGGAAAACTGTTGTAAAGAGACTAAGAAATACTCTGGCAAAGGAAGGCATTTCCCATAATCTCAGATTAGCAGGAGTTGTTTGGGAGTTTTTTTTCTCCTCTGCTGCCAGGGCATGGCTCACCTGTTGACAACATGACACCACTCCTCCCACAATGAAATGCAAAAAGCTGTGACTCTGTCTTGCTTTGTGGCATACAACCCTTCAGTCTTCCAGTGGAAGGCATGCTTTAATCTAAAGGCAGGTGACGAACTAATAACAGACTCCCAGAAGCTTGGTTGGAAGAGACCTTTGTCAGCCCCTAGTCAACCTCCTGCCTGAAGCGGCACTGTCACCAACACTTATCAGGTGACTGTGACTTTGCCTAGCTAAGACGAATATTTTCAATGACAGAGTCTCTCTGGGCACCTCTTCCAGAGATTTGCCACCTTTTTGGTGTAGATGTTTTGCCCTAAGTGCAATCTTAACCTCCCAAACTGCAATTTCTTTTTCAAGCCGTTACAAGCTGCTCTTAGAGCAACTTACAGCTATATTGTTTTCTGGCTTTAAAATACTTTAAAGTGCCTTCCCCTGCCCGAGACAGAACCCTCCTCATGTCCCCAGTTCTGGAAGATACTGTACCAATAGCACCGTAGCTGCTTCCCTCTGGGGTGCTGGCTGTGATGGGGTGCGAAGACGTCATAATCCCATACCCTGCAATGGAAACAGACCCATAAGGGACAATTAGTTTCATGCCAGTGCTTCAAAACACATCTGAGGTGAATAAAAACAGCATGAAGAGCTGGAGGGGCTTGGGAAAAGCAGCATTTTTCCAAACAGATGGCAGTCTCCCTCTAGAGCATACTGTGCAAAAGGGAAACCCTTGCTTTGCAATGTGAAGCAATCCCATCCCTTCAGCCTCCCCACACAGGCTGCCAGTTCAACTTGCAAAAGCAGGAGCCTCCCTCCAGTACCCTGTAAGGATCACATTATGCAAAACTTGGCAAATTCTAGAGCCAGTCTCACGATATTCTGAGCACCTGTATGAATTTCTAATTCTTCTCCTTCCCGTACTCACACTTTGATCTATTCAAATACTGCTACCCCCAGTTATCCCTGGCAGAGCCACAGACAGCCTTTGGCATGACAGCTGCTACATAGTTTTAACCAAGCAAGGAGAAAGCAAGAGTTCTCTGTGCAAAAAAGTGGTCACATCTCATGCTAATGACAAGAGGGGCAAGTCCCTGCCTCCCAGCCGACACACGTGAAAGCAAGGAGGGCTGCACCTCCCAGTCAAGTTGTGCTGGAACTTTTCCCACCTGGCTTTCCATTCTCTCTTTTTGCCTGGTACCTGCTTTATCCCTCTGTGGTTGGGCTCAGCTGCTGAACTGGCAGCAGACAAACATGTCAGGAAACACAGCGAGCTGAAACCCCTCACAGAAGGGTCAAATGCTTATCTCCCCAACAGGGAGGGAGCAAGAGCAGAAGGAACAGGACCACATCTTCCAGTGGTGGCAAACAATGAGACAGGTCCAGCTGCTTGTAAAGCTTTACCCTCATAACAACATTGTGTGACCAGTCAGCAACAAAGGGACAAGAGATGGGACAGTATTTAAAGCAAGCAACTTTATTGCAAACCCGGAAACGGCCTAGCTTCCCAAGCTGCATCTCTGGCTTCCCAGTACATGATCTGTCCCAAACTGACAGGCACAGGCAGAATCCTCTTTCCACCTAGCAATTCCAGGCACTTCTATAACATCTTATGTAGGTTTTTATACTATTTCCATTAGCCTCATATGTAAAGAGCCCCAAAACCTCCCCTGCCTGAGCCCGATTCCTAGGCAGGGGAGCACTCACACAGCAATGACATTTGATGTTTCAAGTCCAGATTACTGCTTTCCTTTGACACATTCACTGTGCTTGCTGGGCTGTGGGTTAAGACTTGGTCTCCATTTCAGCTTCTCTACCCTCCTGCCCCATTCCTCTGACAGACCTCCAAGCTGTTCATTGCCCTATCTGAAGTGGACAACATGGCATGGACCGAGCACCAGAAGGAAGGCTCTGGCACACCACAGCCTCCCATATGACACCCCTTCAGTGCTCACCTGGGATTAGCAGATTTTTGTAGGTTGCTGCAGGGTCAAGATCCACCTTCTACTCTTCACCTGCTGTGCAACCCTCCCTCTCTCGTGGCAGTTTTTCCTGTTGCTTTAAAATCATTTGGGAATCCAGATGACTGGGAAGAGGGCAAGAGAAGCATTTCCCCACGTTCATGGCACCAAGGCACATGCACACTTCCTTTTCCCATCAGTCCTGTCCCACACAGATGCTCCCTCCCTATTTTAGGCCAGGCTTCATACTCTCAAGTGACTTGTCAACCTTCTCTCCCAAGTAACCAAGGGAAGATTTAAATCTGGACAAAGCAGGGAGGCCACAGAGAAGAGGTGCTCTGCCCTGTCTCTTAGAGCTGCTTCAGACCCAGCTCACCCACTGATTTCAGTCCCACTTCCCAGTGTGCGAGTGAGCCAGCAAAGTACATGTACTGCACTAGGTGTGGCTCCTCCAGCTATTGCCTCTACCAGATAGTGGTGTGGAATGGGAGGTAACCCACAGGATTGGGGGAATAAAAAGAAAGTTAGCCACAGAAGCTGAGCGTTAGATGGGCAACAGCAGAAAAAGGGCACATGGAGTTGCAGGATATTCAAAGACAACAGGCAGAGGCAGATTGCTTAGCATATGGGAAGGAGAAGAGGGGAAAAAAAAAAAAAAAATAGAGAAAGCTGGTGTGCCCTGGGTAACCTGGAGGACAGATGGAACATCTGTCCTACAAAGAAAAGTTGAGAGAGTTGGGGTTGTTCAGCTTGGAGAAGGCTCTGAGGAGACCTTAGTGTGACCTTTCAATACTTAAAGGGGGCTTATAAGAAAGATGGGAACAGAGTTTTTAATAGGGCCTGTAGAGATAGGACAAGGGGTAATAGGTTTAAACAAAAAGAGGATAGATTTAGACTAAATATAAGGAAGAAATTGTTTACAATGAGGGTGATGAAACACTGGAACAGGTTGCCCAGAGAGGTGGTAGATGCCCTGTCCCTGGAAACATTCAAGACCAAGTTGGATGGGCCTCTGAGCAACCTGATCTAGTTGATGTCCCTGCTCATTGCAGGGGAGGTTGGACTAGAAGACCTTTAAAGGTCTCTTCCCGCCCAAACTATTTTATGACAGGGAACATGCTAGTTACCATTTTATAGGCATCAGTCAGACATACACCCTGAAGAGACCAATAGAGAAAGAAACAGCACGAGGGTAAGACGTAGTTCCTCCCCAGAGGAAAGGACTCTGTAAAGATGGCATAGAATACAAGGGAGAGGACAGGTCACAGAAGAAGCAGATGTCTGGGAAAAAACCTGTAAATTCTGAAGGAACTGTGCTCCTCTGTCCTCTCTCAGGGATACTGTTCAACAATCCTTCCTGCCCAGGAAACCAGTTCTCTGCCCTCCAGGTTGTGCTAAGCACAGCATCTGTGCCCTGCAGCTTCTTTGGCAACCATGCACCAGAATTTATCTTCCACCTCTCACCAGTATAGCATGGAAAGCAGCTTCGAAGCTGCCTTCACCACTTGAACCCTCAGTTGCAGCACTAGCAGCACTTTCTGGGGCTTCAGTCTCACCCAGCTGAGACTGACTCCTTGCCTTAGACAGCGATCCCTTGTCACAATCTTGGAGCTCTTCCAGGGCTTCAGACAGGTCCCTTCATCTTCCCCAAACTCCAGAACACACAGGCCCTTCCCATTTCTCCAGTGGCCTAAGACCTGCTGTTGTGTCACAGCAGGGCCCATCCCAAATGACTTAAAATTAGAATGTCTTAAAGCACATTTTTACAGTCCCCTATTCATTTGGTTGTGAAGAAAACACCTTTCACACACATTCCAGACAGAGGGATGCCTATGTGGATCACAGTGCCTGAAGAAGCCTCCTGAGAAACCAGATGCTCCCAGGTCCTTGGCAGAAATATTAACCCCAGTAATGCTTGGGTTAGCTCCACTGCTGATCCTTTAAGCATAGCTCAGTTACACTAGCATGCTTATCTGGTGGTATGTAACAGACTGGAGGGACTGAAGAAGCTGGAGGTTAAAAAAGGGAACACGCCAATAACCTTTCAGTGCTGCCAAAACATAACACCCTCCCTTTCCCCAGGAAAGGGGTACAAATGATGATGCCTTTATCCTCAGACCAATGCTGTGAACTACTTTGCAGGCACTAAATATTTAAACAAAATGACACACCCAGCCTCCCATACTTCTCCAGAAAGCAGAAACTCCCGGTGCCACCCATCCACATGACAAAAATTTCCATCTTTCACCGATAGCCTTTTAGATGCAGCTATGTTTTTATAATGCAGAAATCTGCAGTATGTTAAAATATGGGCGCAGCATAAAGTAAACTGAATCGAATACCAAAGTAAATAACACAAACACCACAACCTAACTGTATTAGTCATTCATTCACTTGGTAGTCTGCAACTGCAAGTTAAAAACAAATTAAAATTTAAATTAAATTTAGAAATTAGAGACTCCATGCTTAAAACAGGCAGAGGAAATCTTAAAGCATAAGAGCCGACAAACTCAATGTGCCTTGTTTAGAAATGAACAGATGTGGCAGAAGTAACATTAGCTTGTAGCCAGGCCTAGCCAGGGCTTGCCCTTCCTCCACCCTTCTAAAAGCCAGCTCCTCAGGGCAAGGGGTCAGAACAAGGTTCTTATGAGGAAGCTCTAACATCTTTCATCAGCACTGGAGACTATGTCGTACATATACAGGGAAGAAGGCTTGAAGAGATGGAAGGTACTTGACTGACAGCCTGTCCCTTGCCTGGCCTGGGACCTGTGCTGTTCACTTAAAGTTGCCACACAACAGAAGAGAGACCTTACCATCCTCAGGACTCAATCTCTCAGCTGAAGCCTTCCTTCGAACTCTGAAAAAGAACAGGCAGCACTCATGAGATAGCCAACAAACCCCATCACCTGCTAGCCATGACAAGGTGATCTAGGACACCAACAGGTAAACATAGTGCAAGTTCTAAAAAACAAGCACACAAAACCCCATAAAAATAAAGAAACAAACAGAATACTGTTTGGACTAGGTATGGCTCAGCAATGACCGATTGCTGTCCACCCCTCCAGTTTCCAAAGCAACAGAAGTATTTTTTTAACTCCTCAGTTATCCACCAGAGGCAGGACAATCTGTTACATGACCATCCCATCCTGCACTGCGTGTTGGGAGAGACTCTCACACAACCTTCCTAAACCAAACTCCCCTGCTCAAAAGACCAAGTGGGTAAGTATCTACTGAAAGGGCAGCAGGACCTAGTGGTGTGCATCAGCACAATGCTTTAGAAGCCAACACCACATCCTTCAATGCAGGTGCCAAGCTGGGGCAGGTAAGCAAAAATCCCAAAACAAACATATGCTCACAACAAAGAAAATATAACAGCAAAAAACAGCGCGTGCACACACTTAAGTAATTTCATTTAATTATTCCAATGAATTGTTGTTTCATTAATGTGTCTTGAAGTTAAGCCATGCTCCCATCTTCAAATTGTTTTGTTTCAGAGCACCAAACCTTTAAGGTCTCCTCTTCTGAAGCAACTGAAAACTCTGCCATGTTCAGTCTGGGGAATTGGCTGATAAGTGTGGTTCCCATAAAACCAACCTGCTATTTGCTTAAAGCTTTATATGGCTCTTCTCATGCCAACCTTTGCCCAGTAGGGCAGAAAAGAGTGTTGAAGAGGCCTCCCTACTCTCAAGCTTCCATGGTTTTTTTGCTTAACCATTGTCACTGCCTACACAGGCAGCAGTGACGGATCCCAACAAACTCAACCATCCCCAGCACCTTAAGAGCACCTGCTCGCTGCCCCACCAAGGCTCTCATCCTGTGCTACCAGTAACCCACCCTACAAGAGCAAATCTTACCTCCCTTTTAGGTTGCTATCCCCTTCCTGGCACTCCAGTTCTGCTCTGACTTCAAGAGCACCTCCAGTGAGCAACAGGGGACCCTGAGGCAACTGGGAAGAGTTTTGCTTCCCATCCCAACCCCCCTCCCAAAAGCAACCTGTCATGGTAGCTGTGCCCAAGTTCACCTCAGATGCAGATATTCCCCTCAACACAAGCCCAGACAGCAAGATTTGGGGCAGAAGAGGCAGGTCAGGAAGGAAAATCAGCACTCTTGGGACTCCAAGAATGACTATTTGGGTCACTGCTACTTATTGCAGTACTTGGTCCAGCAATGTAGGAAGTGCATTGATTCCCCAATGCTCTGACACCCCATATTGAAGGCTGGATGCACCACAATTCCCATCTGTCACCCAGTGTCCTCATACAAGGAAACCCAGGGGTGGGGCATTACAAAAGGTAGAGGGTGGAGCCTTGGGTTTTCATCACTGCCATGATCACCACAGCAGAGGAAGAAAAGTTTTCTGGCTGATGGTCAGTAGGAGCCCACAGACTTGTTTGGCTGCTCCGTTCAGATGCTCGCTGCCCCACTTGCCCTGAATTCACTGCAGGGTGACGTATCTCTGAGGATGAAGAAACAACAGAAAGGCTGTTCTTGTAAAACCCCTCGACTCACCTGATGTAGTGCACAAAAGCAACCACCACTGAGCCGAGGTAAAAGGAGAGGAAACTCAGGAAGCTGAAGAACATGGCCTGGACATAAACAGACTCTGAGGAAAAAGAAGGCATTAGTCAGCTCAGAGCGGGGACAGTCCCTCTCAGAGCCATTGCTCCTGTCCTGCTCTTCCCAATACTGTCTAGTGACAATGCCCAGTCCCAAACAGTCCTTTAAGACCCATTGGTTTTCTTCAAAAGGAACTGCCAGAATTTGTTGCAAGGTTTCCCCCCATTTCTTCACCTCCAGTGGTAGATGATGTGCCCATGAGACCATCCTTTGCCACACAATATCTCCTGGAAGGAGCCAGGACTGCAATGGTTTTACCTCTTATGATGGTGCTTTCTGCACTGTCCCATCAGAGGGCTGCCAGCCCAGTCATACCCTGCTACACAGAACTGCTAAATCTGCCCATAAAGCTTCATTGCTTTGCACAAGGACACTGACTTTTAATAGACGGCACAATTGTCACTTGAAGGCTCTTCGTCCGTTGCAGGTTCCAGGTACGGTTGAATTTCCCTGTGAGATGCAAAGTGTACACCAAATGTAAAAACAATCAAACATGAGTGATCTCTGGCTGCCATCTCAGTTCTCTTGCAATAACAGCAGGATCTGTCTTTTCACTAAGATCTGTGTGTGGTTTTGCTCTAAACCTTTCCCAGACTTGTCAATGTACAGCCTTTTCCATATATTTCCCCCACCTCCCCCCAGTCCACAACCCGATTTCAGACTAGAAATCCCCGCCTGAGTCTTCCACACATTGCTCAACTCTGGATGCCTGAATCCCACAGACATCTTGTCTCCTATTCATCAGTCCCCAAAGGGCAGTTTCTGTCACTGCCAATACTGGGACACCATTTTTGCCTTTGGCCAAAACTCTGCTGGCAAAACACTTCTGCGCAGGATGTCATGCTAGTAACTTGTTATGTTTCAGCAGGGCTTAGCACACCCTGCCAGTATAGCTCTGCTGACAGCTTTAGGGTAAAAGAAAGGCACCTGGAAGGTGACAATTCTTCTACAGGGTGGGAATTGGGAGAGGCCGGTATATCTGTTGGTTGCAGTCTGAGTCTTGCTTCTCCTACAGGGAGAAAGCCATCCAGCTTTGAGGATAGGAATGGCCCTGATTTGAAATGGGCTTCAGCTGCCATGAGGATAGCTGCATACCCACTTCAGTTTCACCCACCACATGAGTGGTGGAGGCTTTGCTTTTACCACTGCCCAGGAGATGGACACAGTGTTTTCTGGCTGGGAAAGATACTAGAACAAGTCTCTCAAAATTATTGTCCCAGAATCACTAGTTGTTCCTGCTCCCGCCAAGTCATGAGACTGTCATAGATCCCAAGGTAACAGTTGGAGAAGGTGCTCTCTGCAGGAACTGCCATCTGGGTCTCCATGCAGGTAGGAGAATAATAGAGCAGTAGGGGAAAAAAAAAATAAATAAAAAAACACACACCAAACACTGTAGGCAGTATTGTTTGGGTGTCTCCAGTATCTCCCAAGACACCAGCGACTCCTCAGAAGAGCACATAACCCCAGCAAGCCAGGTACTGTACCAGTCAGCCATCTCCAGGGTTGATCAAGACTTTAACCTACCCAATGATAAAAAGTTTATATTTCATTCTTCCTCACAGCTACCTGAATAAGATAGAGCTATATGACCACGCTGTGTCATTCTACAGGAAGGTTCCCAAGGACTCCCGCTGCTCCACCATCTGGATGCTGCAAACAAATCTGCCTCCCAGCACAACTTACCAGGAAGTGAAGAAGGCATAGAACCCCCACAGGCATAATCCTCCGGCTTGATGACAAATACAACGAAGAACTGGTCCCCTGGGAAGTCCTTTCTCTGCATGGGAGGACAGAAAATGACAGAATCCATGAGAAGCAAAGCAGCCTCTCCCTCCAATACAATGCAGATGATGATGATCTCCACAGGGCCAGAGATTGGGTTTTTGTTGCTACAGAGTCACTAGCTTTACAGACATCTGCTTGTTCTGGACAGAGTTTGGGTTCTGGGGTTGCTCCACATCCTTGCTGACAATAAACTCAGTGTGAAGTACAGCAGTACCCCAGAACAAGCAAACCAATGCTAATGCATTAATTTATTTATTGCAAGCCATCTACATAAGTTTTGCTTATAAGACCCTACTACCACCACTCAGTGATAGAAGAGCTAAGGTTCAAACAGAAGACACCTGGCTGCAGCCACTCTGATCTAGAGCCTCAGCACCTAAGATATAACACATCTGCCCAAGCAAACGTAAGCAAGGTTTTGTAGTAAATGGTAGCATCTCTTCTTCAGCTTATCTAATAAAAACAAATGATCACAGCCATGCACAAGACAAGCCACTACCACTGGCGGGGAGGGCAAAGAGAAAAATAAACCAACCCCCACACCTCTAAACACTGAGACAAAAGAAAAAAATAATCAGCATCTCACCTGTACTGTTATAGCTGCCTGCTTTGTCATAGACTGGTAAACACCATTGAACTCCACATTATGGTCCAAGTCATACACTGGGCACTAAAACAGACACAACTAAGGGTTAAACCAGGCACAAAATCCTAACTAATTTTGTAGAGAGCCAGCAGGAGAACAGACAGTGCAGGGCAGCAGAAGAAGGCCCTGCTTTTGAGTTGACAAAGGGAACAAAACAACCAGGACCCATTCGGAACCCAGAAAACCTGCTCTGAAGACATCACTTGCAGCCTGCAATCACTGATCTCAGCAGTCTTCACAAGAGGCTGCAGTTTAATCCCAGAAGAGGATTCAGCCAGAGTCATGACTCCACTATTCCCACAGGGCAGTGCATGCACTCAGCTATACACTGGCTGTGTGACATGCTTTATGTGCTGTACTATATGCCAAGTGCTTGCCCTCATCTTAGTCTTTCCCACTACTCTTAGTACCTGATAGGTTGAAAATTCACCTGTCAGTCTCCCCTCCTGCTCTTCTACCATTCAAACATAGGGATATGGGCAGGAGTTGATGTCACCCATTTCTCTCCTCACCCCAAGTATTAAAGGTGATAGCCAGGACTTCACAGGCAGCAGCTAAGGCATCTTGCACCTCTGTCACCATTTTGCTGCTCCCACACTGCAGGTCCCTGCATCACTCAGGGAGGTGGGAAAGGAGGAGCTATTTCCCAGCTGGAAGAAACAGCCAACCTCTGTGGAAGGGAACAGTTGCTGTCCCCTTCCTAAGAAAGGGACGAGGAATTGGCTAGAGAGAAAATTGAATTGGAAAGGAGAGACCACATGTCTGGAAATCAGACATTCCCATGCTGCCCTGAGCCAGGGAAGAGTCAAGGGAACAGCACTGCCCCCTCCCTCAGGCACCAGCATCCCATCCAACACCACTCCGCAGAGACAGACCCATTTCACAAAGGCATCAGGGTATTAAACTGCACGAAGGGAACACAAAAAATGCCCTATGGACAGGCTGGAGGGGAACAGCTTGTTCACCTGCTTGCAAGAAAAATCTCTGTACGAGCTGCTTGAACTCAGCATCTCTGTCTTTGCCTCCTTGCCAGAAGGTTTTCATTCCTCTTTCAGGGGCTCCCTTCACCAGCACCACACTAGGATGAAGTCCTTACTAGGGGTTTTCTCTCTGTTGGGGCAGAGAGGCCCTCACAGGAGGGCACAAAGCTCCAACAGTAACTCCTTACCCTTCTCTGCTCAGACTTACCACAATATCCTGGACGGAGACAACTGAGCATGGGTAGACTGCATCAGACACCACTTTAATAATGACCGAATCGACATCCTGAGGAAACTTGTACAGAAAATACTGAGGAGAAAGCAGAGTACTGAGAGTTATGGTCCAGAAATCATCCCTGCCAGTAGCTTTAGAGTCTCCCTAAGGTATTTGCACAGTATCAAGCTGGACTTCGGGGCTAGATGTGGAGGGCTTTCATAAAAATCCAGATTTCACATATTAGGATCTTACACTACAGAAGAGCAGATAAAATACGTACAGACAACTCTTCCCCCTTGCATAGCACACTGTTAGACACAGACATCTTCAACATGCAAGATACAGCATAGCTTCTGTTCACCTTAAGCTTTTTTACACCTGATCAAGTGACTTAATTTTATACCCTACTCCATTTTATATTGCTATGAGCAATTTCCAGATGCTTCCATACTGCTGGCTGTACTTTATATATGGAACATATTATGGAGTTTATCTCAAATGGGTTGTTGCAAAGACACTCTGTGGGAAGTATTAGGTCAAATGGTTGAAACTCTGTCAAGAGTTTAATAAATAAATGCCTGATATTAGTTGTAGGATTTAGGTTCTTTGGTTTTGTTTCATTTTGAGGACAAAGGGTAATGGGGGTTTTCACTTCTCACTTCAGCTTTGAAAATAATTCAGCTATAGCTCTGAAAAAATTTGGGAGAGACTAACATCTGCTAATGTTCCTACTCTTCCTCTGCAGGCAAGGAATGGTGTTTCTTGTGCTTCCACGATTTGAGCAGGCCCAGAGGGTCTATGGGGTCAGGAAATGCCCTTCCCTGTCCCAGAAAGGGCCTTTTCAGATTTGGGCAAAAGATGTCCCAGGCAACATCATTATTTGCATATTTTTCCAGTAAAAGTTTGATGTATTATATCTGCCAGTTGCTGGAGAAGTAGCATTTCTGTGCCTGCTTGTTGCAGGGCTCTCATCATCCTACTTGGAGCCCAGACCCTGAAAACTCAGGCTCAGAGTCAGAGCTACCATGAGGGGCTGATGGGCACCTCACCTCACAGCCAAGGAGACACAAGGCTGAGGACTGCTACCAGCCACCTTCCTCCCTTCCTCATGGTCACCTGGCAGCACTTCCGGGCAGGAAACCACTGAAGCTCCTGCTCTGAATAAGTAACCTGAGACATTCCAAACTGGTGAGCTCCCTTTATGTCACACAAAGCTTAGTGCTGAACAAGGGCCAGCTGTTTCAGATTTCCCCTTGCCCATCCCCTTCCCAAGAAGTAGAGCCCCCAATTGGAAAGGCAGGGATAAGAAATCACCAGACTTTTTCCAAGTTTGTTTTTACTAAACAAACTAAAGCATTTTTACTAAAGCATTTATTCCCACCACCCCCTCTAAGAAGGGTCCCTTCACTGCTGAGGGAGTGCTGGCCCCAACCGCAAGTCCTTACAAACTGAAAACTCACCAAGCAGGTTTCTTCAACAGAGCAAGTTTTATCTCAGCCAAGCAAGTGTGCTGGCAGTCTGAGCTCCTTGGTTTCCCAGGTGTACTACCCTTGGAAAGCTTTGACCTTGAGGAAGTTGCCCATGAGGACCCTTCTATAATTTCCTTTAAGTCACGCTTTTACCAGAGTACAGAATTGACATAAGGGGCATCAAGACCCACAGTTCTCTCCTGCACAGACTATGAATGGTATAAACACATCCAGGCAACACTCCTGACCTATACAAGCATATCTAATTTCTCCTTCTGCCTTCAGGCATGAGCTGGGTTCTGGAGGACAACTGCTCCAGTTGTTACACTTGTCTTTTTCCAGCCTTCGATTTATTCCAACGCAGCTAGCTTTTGAATTGCCTTTTTTTCCTCTCCAACCCCCCAGACTACTTAATACTTTGATTTACAAAAACCTCAGCACTATACCCATTAAGAATCTCTCATCTTCTACTCTCTACAGCTGGCCTATAATTAAAAGTTACCAATCTCATATTCTTAACTGTGACAAAATAAATTCCAGGCCAGATCCTAAACAGTTTACATCAAAATGGTAAAATCCTAAGCAAGGAAGGTTTATAAAGAGGCACCACGATTCCCTATGCTTCTGTAGCATAAAATACTGCATGTGTCTGCAAACCAGCTTAAGACATTTGACAACAAAAAATATTAGCTGGGATTCCTGGTAACAGGAAACCTAAAATTAAGTGGTGTTACTAACAGTGATAGCAACAACAAAAATGGAGTTACCAGACAGCCTGGGTAAATTACATCCCTTCCCAGCTCTATGAGCTTCTGTATCACTATAGTTACTGCCAACAGCATTTTCATTTAAGACAGGACTTGTAGTATCTGCAGGGCTCTACACAAGGCTGCTCAACTGAATGTGCTGTACATGTGTGCTCTCTTCTGAACTAATAATCAGACTTACCAGGCATTTCATTTCTCACCTCACAACTTGACTTGCTACCCTGAGCAAGGATAACAGCCTGAGTTCTGTTGTACCTTTACAGCTTATTTATTTACGTATTTATTTTTCTCCAGTAAAGACTGCATCTTGGCTAGTCACGCTAGAGCAATTGAACTAGCGCTGGCTGGAACAAGATGTTGGTGCACACTATCTCATTTCCCATGAAGTGTAGCAGTCCAATAGCCTCCGGACTTCTGTACATTACTGGAATTTCCTCGACTGCAGATACCATTAATTTGTTCTGGCCATAGTTTTTGGTTCACTTAATTGCTTTGCAAGAGGACCCTAACGTGCCCCTAGATCAGCTGAGGGATTGTTACCTCTTTCAAATATCCACAGAAAATCCCACAGTAAGGACATTTCCTGCATCCTAGGAGGGAAACAAGCTAGACATATAAGGCTTTTGCTATCTTTAACAAAGGATCACATCAATCATTTGGATGGGGCAAGATATACAAGCAATGCTACACAGGACTTCCCCTTACCTGAGGCTGAGAAGGGCTGGCAGTGAAGTTAAAGGGTTTGTTGGTCCTAGAAAAGAAATGCCACCATGTCTAAAACTTTCAGAGTTGGAATACACACAGAATACCTTCAGATTAAGCAAAAGAAAACGGGTAACGGTTTTAAATTAAAAGAGCGCAGATTCAGACTAGATATAAGGAAGAAATTGTTTACAGTGAGGGTGGTGAGACACTGGAACAGTTTGCCCAAAAAGGTGGCAGACACCCCATTCCTGGAAATATTCAAAGTCAGGTGGGACAGAGCTCTGAGCAACCTGATCTAGCTGAAAACATCCCTGCTTATTGCAGGGGAAGTCAGACTAGATGAACTTTAGAGGTCCCTTCCAACCCAAACTATTCTATGAAAAACATAATCTCTTTTTTTGTTCTTGAGAAGAAAGAAGGAGGCAAGACTAAGCAGATGGACCAAATCCCTGTAAAACAGATACATGAAGAAGTTACATTTATATTCTCACAGCCCAGCTTACTCAAGTTGGAAGTTCTTGAGCCTGGTGACTAGCAGCTCATATGCGATATTAAATGGTGCCATGGAAGCGACGTCTACAAATATAATCTGGTCAGAGCGTCCTGTCTCAGGCGTTGGCTCAGAGGGACAAAGGGTCCGACTCACTTCTTGGTAACTGTAGGTCCTCTGATAGCTACAACAGCCAGGAGAAGGAGGGAAGGGAAAGTTGGATGGAGGAGAGAGAGAGAGATAGCAGTTAAAAAGTTGTTCAGCAGTTTGAAGAATGACATTATTTTTCCCCTGCTTGCATAACTGAAATACTAATCTGAAAGGCCAAGACCATTCAGTCTTTTATTCAGAGCTCAATCTCCACCTCTGTTGCCTCTTGTGGTCTGCACAAGGGACTGACCACCACCAGCATTTTATTTCCCTCGAGGCCGCCTGTGCCATCTGCAGATGTAGCACATCCACCATTTGCTGGAGGCAGAACACACATCGACATCCCAGAACAGCCACCGCTGTAATTGTCCCCCGGATGAGGCAAGACACTGCAGAGTATCTACTGCCTGGTGCCAGGATTTCCATCATAGGATGAAGCTTCACGTCTCAGATGGTCTAAAGTATCTGCAAAGTCTCAGTATTCACAGCCTAATTAGCTCAGAGATTGCTGAAGCTACACAGCAGCATCACTTTCACCAAAAAAAAAAAGCATCCCTAAAACAACCACCACCACCCAGAATGGACTCAACTTAGGTGTACCTGGGGTGAGAAACAGAGCACTGTAACACAGCAGTTAAGGGTGGTCTTTTGAGAGCTTATTCAAAGCCTGCTCCAAACTAGAGCCCAAGAACTGCTTGTACACACTGTGAGAAACTGCAGAAATGACAACAATGCCACGTGGTAGATCCACAACTGACTAGTGACACAGGCAGATCCTCAGCAGACAAGCCTCCTGGTACTCCATGTACTTATTTGAGGAACTAAGAGACAAGAGCAGACTGCCAAGTAAGAGGTTACCTACCAAATCCTAGTCTTCTTATGTTCAGCTGACAGTGAGCAAGCATGATTTGCAACCAAGCCCTGCAACCTGCACAAGCAGTAAGATCTAGAACTTGAGGAAGGCTGATGATGGATACAGCTGGCAGACAAGTGTGTTACAGGAAGAGACTCCAGTACTTACAGGCCTCGAAAAATGAGCGGGACCTGCCAGGACAGCACTCCCTTCTGCTGGCGAACTACAAACAGGACGGGATATCGGAGGTTCTCAGAGCTGCTGTTCACGTATACCCGCACTGCATCTACCTGTGGGAAGAAGGAGAGTATAGATAAGTGTTAGCTGAGGACAAAGAACAAGACAAAAGAGAGAACAAGAGAAGGCTGCCCCCTTCCTTGGTCTGACCTAGATGCTGACAATATCCACAGGGCAATCAGCAGCGTTTGTCACCAGACTAGTTATTTAGACCTAATCCAGAATCACAGTCCTGTCCCCAGGTCAGAGGTGACTGTCAGATAAGACACAGTAGAGAAATGCAGCATACATAAGAAGAAGAAAGTTCAGTAGCTTCCACTTACCCAATTGGGAGCAACCTGAGTAACTTCTGTTATAATATTAAGCAAATACACGCAAAACAATCCCAAGACTAGAACTGAGAATTTTCTTGCTTGGACTCTCATGTACCCAACACAATTAACATTACTGGGAAAGTTACAAAGATGACTGAAGATGACATTAATAGTTAGGGATGAAAAAGCAGGTTAGCAGCTAGCACCTGATTCTGCTGTAATGATACCGAGATGACCATAACCAGTATATACCCCACCTAACTAAACAGGAATACACTGCTGACTGCCCTCAACCGGCTAAGGAAGGCTGCTTTGGTTTGGGAGCAAAGGTTTTAATGCAGCCCACTACACCAGCAACCAAAGTTTCTCCTTACATTATCTGGCCACCACACAGCTGCAGAGGTAGGACAGCTGTGGAGTAGAAGGCCCTCAGTTTACTATTTGCTTTGAGAAGCAAACAAGCAGTTTGCCTTCACCAAATGGAAATGGTACCATTTCCATTTGAAAAGAACATATCTTCAGCTCCCGCTCCAGAGATGCATGCATTGCTCAAGAAAACAGGTTATGAGAATGCATAACTCATCAGAAGAGACAATACATCTCAATTAGAGGCCTTTAATTGATGAAAGCATATTAAGTAGATAAGACACACACATTTTAAGCCCACCACATTTTTAAAATGTAAAGTGGACTCTCTCTAGATCAGTGAAAGACTTTTCATAGATATCTCAACTCTATACCCTCCAAGAAGAGTAAATGTATAAGGGGATGCCACCTTCTGAAAAAACATACAGAGTTAACAAATTAACAGAAGGGCAGCTACCTGAGATGGAAACTTGTGCCTACACTGAGGACACCAGGTTCAGAAAAAGGGCTTGCATCTGCCATCACAAGTCTAAAAGACAATTTCCTATTTATTCTTGTTTAGTGATTCTACGCTCACATGGGAGTTTAGTGGAACAAAACGCCTTCTTGAAAGCCATAATCATTATGAACTTTCCTGCCATCGTCACCATAGTATAGAGGCTACAGCCATCAATTCCTAAAAAAATAGTCTTCAGCACAAAACTTCATAAATAATTTAATTAAAACCCCTTTGAAACAGAAGGGCAAACACTGGAATCTTTTTCCATTGCCTTCTGGGTTCTAAACCTTTGCAATACACTTTTGGCATGCCCTCCAGCTTTTCCTTCTGACCACAAAAAACTACATATGCAATTTTGTTCCCTAATAAGTTTCACAGTAGGGTGCTAAAATCAAGTTAAGAAAAACACTATGGCAAAGCAAGACTCACAAGTAACACCTCAAGTGTATTAACACAATAGGCCGCCACCACCAGAATGCGTTGGAAGGTTACTCTGTGGCTTCCTTGCTCTGCTGGAGAAGCCGAGCCAGCACATGTTGGTATAACTGGGAAATGCAGGGACTGGGCTGAACAAGCTGCTGCTTGTTAGTAGGTGTTTGCTGTAGTCACTGTGACAAGGAACAGGAACCCAAATGAAGTGGCATTGGAACTGAACAAAAAAACAAATCCAAGGAGCATGAAGAGAGAATGTTCAAGCCAGGGTCCTGCGAGCACATGTAACCATTCTCCATCCATGGAGAAACCAACTGTCATCACAAAAAGGACACATTCCAGCTACCTGTCCAGCAGCTTTTTGCCCATGAAACAGCTAAAGCAAGCCCATGTCCACAGGTGATGTACTCCACCTCTGGCTGGACACCAGCCTGTGAACCCTCCAGAGCTGGGTGTATCAGCATAGTGTAACAGGGAGCTCACATCAGACTCACAGCAAATGGATTATGCATCCTCAGCTACTCAAATACAAGCTGGATATTGGGAAATTCTCTTCTGCACTGAATTCATGAATACAGAAACTACATGGGTTACGCATATGTTACAGATGGGTTTACTTTAAATTCGTACAATTCATTTGTATTCATTGGAAGACTTAGAAAGTTGCATCGCTACTTCTAAATTTTCAATTTAAGAAATGTAATGGATGTTTGAAATATACACTAATGCTAAGTGGTATTAAAAAAAAAAAGTACTACTTTAATAGTTTGCCTAGGCTTTGGACACAAAAGTGAAAATTAAGTTGAATACAATTGAGAACTGAATACAACTGAGGAGCTTCCCTTGGATCGTCCCTTTCAGCAAAGTAAGTATTTTCAATATTGATTCTAAGAGGAAAAACACAAGCAGAAATTCACAGGCTGTTGAGAAAAAGTCAGCCAAAAAAACCCTGCTCTGAGGTATCCTACAAAACACAAGAGCACTGTATCTTTCTGTTACAAAATAGGTATAGCTTTTGATATCTCTTAAGATACAGTAAGAATAATTCTTTGATTTAACCTTAAGCCCCTAAAAAATCCCAGCTTTTCCCACTATTGCATTACAGTGGATATGCAGCAAGTCATTTATCTCCAGTGCCAGAGTGTATTTTCCAGCTTTACTATTTTCTCATGCTGTTTGGCTTACACAGGTAAGAATAAACACTACCTGCATTCTATAGCATATTATTTGAGAAGCCATAGCCATCTAATCAAATACTCTTTCATAAGCAGACAACACTGCTAACACAAGGATGAAGAACTATTTTTAATATCAGGATTTCATAGTCTGAGACCTTCACTAGACATTTTATGTGTTCTTAAGTATCTGTTGGGCCAATCTGTGGAATGCCTAGACTTTCATATGAAGAGAGGGGAATACCATGGGAAGACCACATCACTAAACACTTCTACATATTATGTAAGGAAGTGTTTTCTTAATATACACCAGACAAAGCAGAGCTCTCCAAGTGTGCAAAAGCGAAGGATTTTCTCCTCCAATGATGTTTGCAAGGTATTGAGGTTTGTCATCGCATCCTTTCCACTAAGGGAGCTTTGCAAGACACTTGCCGGCCTTGTGGAGCCCTGCATCAGAGATGGGGAACATGCCCTGCTTCACAAATGAGCAAAGTATCCCAGGGGCAGAGACGAATGACCACCACCTACTGCTTTCATACAGCTCATATCCAAACAGAGAGATGAGAAAACAGCCCTCACCTGCTTCAGGAGTTGGGAATACATAGCAGTAGGGGCTGGAGCCTTATGGAGATATAATCCCAAGCATGCCTTTGGGTGAACAAGATGACTCAGCCAGTGAGGCTGCTCATTGGGACAGCAGCTGGGAGCTTGTGGCTGGAATTAGGCTGTCTTACAGATGTACCTGTGCTACACATGCTGAAGCGCTATTAAGTTGACCTCCCTCCCCACTAAACCAGACTGGGCTAAGGGAGCAGGGCAGCAGCTGAAATATTTACACCCAGACTCCACCTCACACTATAAATCCCAGCAGAGGACAAGACTTTGTAACCATATTATGCCTACACCCCAGTCTCGACTCCTACATCACATCCTGCCAATGCAGCCCAGAACCTGGGAGCAGCAAGCACCTGTGTGGCATAACTCACTGCCAGACGGGGCAGGCCTGTAAATCCAAAGAGGACAGGCAAGTTTTGGAGTCTCTTTTCCTTAGGAATCTCTGTTAAGAATCCAATTTGAAATGGCAATTCCTGTCCTTGCAGGAAATAGTAGCTTGTGATGCCTAACAGAACATAAGCATCCCATCCTCACCCTTTGTACCTCTACCACATCTTACACCTCACACCAGCTGAGCTGATGGCTTCCCTTCAGGCTGCTCTTACTCAACTACCACTCATTGAAATAGGGCTAAAAGGGGCTTAGTCTAGGACTACAGGGAATATCCGCTCCCAGAGGTCAAGGATGCAGGCAACAACACTACAGAAAATGTTGTTTACTTAGAAGCAGAAAGTACCAAGGTCAGGATCATCACACCTTTATTCCAAAACATTGTTCAAACTAAAACTCCACCTTATGCTTTTTAAAGTAACTTGAACCAGGATAACTGGCCTGCTGTACTGAAGTGGGGGGGAGAAGATATTCACAAGTTAAAAAAAAAACCTAGAAGTTTTGTTTGTGGTTTGTTGGTTTTTTTTTGTTTGTTTTTTGTTCTTTTGTGGTTTTTTTTCAGGTAACCTGTTCCTGTGCCATCATCTTCTAAAGCAGCACTAGAAGATTCTTCAGGAAACTGAAAGCTGCAGTATTAGGTGGGACAAATAACCTGAGCCACCAGGGAGGACTCAACACATGGTAGCCTAGAAGAACCTACACCCCTCAAAGCTCACACGTGCACATATATTCTACCTTGGCTTGCTAGAAGCAGAGATGAGCAGAGTGAAAGCAGGACCAAGACATCTTACATGTAAGGAACTGGAATCGCTCTGGAAAGGAAGCAGCAAACGATACCTCCAATTTCAGCATTGTTTGAATGATTGTGTGATACCCACACAATTTGATAAACTCAAGGTTTTGGCAGTCATCTGGCACGCCACATTTATTTCAACTAATCCAATAAATGACAGTGATGGCAAGCGAGGTCTTCAGAGCTCCAAGTATTGATTCATCTCCATAAGGAGAATAAATCCTCCACCCTCAGTTTACAGGCCCGTTACATTTCCTAGGTCCACTTGACGTCCCTTGTCCATTTACTTCTTGGCATCTCTGCTTCTTCCCCATGGATGATGTTTTCTAAGGAGCACCTAAAGGCTGAAATCCTTTCAAATCTTTGCTGACAAAGAAATCAGCCATTAGATAATGGAAGACTCATTTCTGTGTCCTCAGATTTGGAAGCTTCCACCATTGCCACCTTATAACCCCTCCAAGACTCTTTCTGGACAGCCTGCTTCACATTGGTGAAATTTATACCATGTTGACTCTCATTTTATGCAGCAATATGGAAGAATTCATGTGGGACCAGCGGATAGAAAAAAGCACTTGGGCAGAAAGGAGACAAACTACAACTGTGAGGAGTCACTGCCCAACAGCCTTCTCCTCATGCAGCATCTGAATTTGTCTGACTGCATTTCCCAGAGAAAGTAGCTCTTACTTTCACTGTGCTATATATTTCTTCATCTTCCATTCTGGAAAGCCCAGAAATAGGTTTGTTTTCAGAGTCACAAAATTGTTGTGGTTGGAAGCAACCTCTTGAGACCACCTAGTCCCCTGGGTCCCACCAAGGCCCCTGCTTGGTCAAGGTCAGCTAGAGCTGGTTGCTCAGACCTCAGCTGAGTTCTGGGTATTTCCACAGATGGAGACTCCAGAACCTCTCAGGTAACCTGTTCCAGTTTTTGACTGCCCTCAGAGAAAAAAAAAAAAAGTATATTCTTTTCCTGTGTTCAGATGAAATTTCTTGTGTTTCAGTTTGTGCCCATTGCCTCTTACCCTGTCATGGGGCACTGAGAAGAACCTGGTTGACGCCTCTTCATTCAATCCCACCAGGTATTTATACACATTGATGAGATCCCCGCTCCAGTCCCTTAATCATCTTTATGGCCCTGCACTGAACTCACTCCAGTAACCCCATACATTTCTTGTACTGGAGAGACCAGAACGGGACACAGTACTCCAAGTGTGAAACCTCTGCAGCTTTGTAACTGCCCAAGGCAACTCTGTAGGGCATAACTCACCTCCCTTGTTCTACAAGACAAAGCCACCTCTGTAGGAGCTTCCTGGACAAGCCCAACATTTAAACTTCTTGTACAGTGACTCATTAGCGGTCCATTCGCACACATTTTTACCCTGACACCCTCCTGCTAGCCTTAATGTTAATTGCTGAACCTAGCCAAAAGATTTAGCATTTTCATTTCCTGCTAAAGGAAAGCTAGTTAAGACCATGGCTGTAAGTGCAATAATGCAGCTGAAAAGTTTTGCAAGCTGGACCCAGTGAAAGTCCTACGCAGCATAGGCCTTCTGCTGCCACTCCACATCCCAGTTTGAGCTCCTGCTGGTCCTCACCTAGGGTGGCTGGAATGTCCCTGAGCAAGAGCTACTGCCCCTACGTGCACAGGGCTACAAATTGCCTCCTCTTAGCTGTCAACACTGGTAATTCCTTCTCTCTCCTCAGCCTATAGGTGAAAGCACTGACTTTTTTTTTTTTTTGATATCTCAAGGCTCTTACAGATTAGATGCTCTAGTAGTCTAAGCAGTCAAGTTTCCTTTAAGGAAAAAGGAGGTGGGAAGGGGTGGGGGAGGTGAAGAAAAAAAACCAACAAACCTGCCTATGAATCCAAGGCTATTAGATGTTTACTTGACTAACAATAAGCAATGCCAAGATTAATTCATTCTGTTAAGGACTGATGATGTATTTTCAGAAAGACTTGCTGCTGTGGCAACTGCCACTCCAGGAGCCTGCAGAGCCAGCTCAGGTAACCAGAGGCTCTTGCATGTTTTAGCTTCCTCCATACAGTTAATGTACAACTACTGAAAGCCCTCCTGGTTTTGCAGTGATATGCTATAGGCTCACAGCAGCACACATCTCCGTTTTACAGATGCTGAGGCTCAAGTGTAGAAAGAGGCAGAGGGCCTCCAACAACACACTTGGAGCTCAACCGAGGACAAAAAGTGACTGAGACATTCAAGACCTGAGATCTGCTCCCTGTTTCTATCCAGGGATGACCTTCCAAAACACCAGGTTAAGAGGGATAGTGTTACAAAGCCTGCAACTCGCAGCACACAGCTCTGTCACCCTCTTGCTGCAGTGGCCAAGAAGCTGCCTCATTTGCAGTACTTGGGGTGCATTCCCCTTTCCCTGCCTCCAAGTCACATCCCTCTGACTTTTTCCAGCAGTTGCCCAACAATACTTCTGCTCCCCAAACAACAAATCTGTAATCTTTTTCCTCTGTCTCCTCTTCGATGCTCTGCTGGAGACCCTAGCCTGTTTTTCAAACTCTGGCAGTCCTCAAAGCTTCAGTCTTTGCAAGCAGATCTCAAAGTAATTTTGTTGATGCGATTACATGAATTACTGATCCCAAGGTTATTATAAAATTAGTCAAACTGAGCTCCCCAAGATCACACCTCCGTCTAGCCTAATCTTTGATCCTGAAGACCAAAGCTTGTGCAAAATGAGTCTTGCAGGATACTAAGTGCATGGCTTACCTGTGCCCTTATGCCAGAGAAGGGCTGCAGCATTCTCCTGGTGGTATCAAGAGCAACAGCTGCCACAGAGCAAACATTTAGGGCTAGAACTTCTGCTCCGCATCTAGGCCAGCATAAAAAGGCAAATCCTACAGCCCACACACTACTACAAGAAAGGTTTAATCACCACCCCTGTGGCACCTCTTCACCACAAAGGCAGAGGTACAGGCCACTTACTTGTTTGGTGCCTACCATGGTATAAAGCTCAACCATACAGCACCTCTCAAAAGGACATTGCTATAAATCACAGAATCCCAGAATGGTTGATGTTGGAAGGAACCTCTAGAGATCATCTAGTCCAACCCCACTGCTCAAGTAGGGTCAACCTGGAGCCCATTGCGTTTTGGATATCTCCATGGGTGGAGACTCCATAACCTCTCTGGACAATCTGTTATGGTGTTTGACCACTATCATAGTAGAACAAAACAAAAACTGTTTCCCATATATCCCAGAGGAGGGCAAGGGAAGGGAAACATGAGCTTTGGTGATTAATACTTTGATAGGGAAAAGCCTGAGAGCAGAGAAAAGATCCCTTCCCTCTGCTGTGATTCAGCAGTTAGACCTTTTATTTGGTTTTCCTCTCTCCACACAACTAAATTGAGCATTCATCATTCACAACATTTAGTCAGCTTTGCTGCCATTTCCATTACCTTATAATATTGCTCATGCTATACTAGTAAGAAATAGGATTACCATGGAAGCAAGAGTCTCAAGACTCAATATTCTTTAAAACCTAAGCACTTACTCTCATTTCTTACCCACATGAAAACTGGTGTATGCGATACTACCACTGTGCATGACTTCTCTTCGCCTTCCCTGTGTTCAGTGCTCTGCATTTGGTCCCTGTAACAGCTGGTTAGAGCTCCTCTGCCCTGATCCCATAAAAGCCCACATTCAGACACCTAGAGCTCTCTTAGGTCTGATAGTATCTGGGGCAGTATCCAGCTGTATCGAGGCAGGACCACCTCTGGCCTACGTATGGGCTCACAGGTGTGATTCCATTACACTTTCATTCCTCTCACCTTTCTCTCTGCACTCTCCACAGGCAAAGCTGCTTCTCAAGCCACATTCAAATAGGTGCTTCAGCCAGAGAGGAACATCAGAAGCAACATTTACAGAGCAGCTCATTAAGAAGATTCCAGTGTACTCTATATTTCACCTCAATATATTGACAGTTCACATGCAGTGAATACCTCTGATCTGGACTATGTGCAAACATAGGAAGAGCAACCAGAAGCACCACACCACCTAACCCATCAAAATCTTTATAATAAAATCTTAAGGGGAAAAAAAACAAAACACAACAACAAAACCAAAAACAAACAGAGCAATTAAGAAGTTGGACAGATGGCATTTGAGATTCTAATCCATCTAGTTATTTATCCTGCTACCATCACCACGGTAACACAGGGCCTCTCATGGGACTCTGCACTTCCCATGGAGGGGCCAGATCCCAGCTCCAGGATGCAGCTCCATTTTCGCCCTCACAAGCCTCAGAGATAGAGCAGCAGCTCCCAGCAGCACAAAGCTTTGGATGATGGGCCTCTGCCTGCCATAATAGCTATTCCTCCAAAACACAGCAATAAGACAAGTGGCATTTGCCGGTGGACAAACCTGTGCAAGAAGTTCCCAACCAATGGTCCCTCCAGGTCCTGCCCACCACTTGCAAATAGGTGCAGGGATACCAGAGCAACAAAGTTCAGCAGCATCTAGGTTCAACTATGAGGAAACTTGGGAAAGTGAAGAAAGGATTAACATTTAACTGCAAGCAGAGCTTCTCTCCTTTGCTGTCAAACACTCCCTGATTTTGCGCTCCAGAGTGGAAGGAACCCGAATTAGCATCTTGGAGAAAGTCGTTTTGCCGGCAGGGTGAACTGTCTAGCAGAAGCGTCATAAGGGACAGGGATAACAATTTAGCACCTATGAACTGATGTTTCTGCTTTTTTAGGCTTTGTTCCAAGTAACCTACCTCAAACTTTTAATTCATGTTTTGCTTCTAGATTCTGCTGCCTTGATGTAGACAATATACCCATTTTCATGCAACAGATTTAATGAATTCCTCACTGAGCCAGTGCTAGTAACCCCATCTTTCCCTCTGAAAGTCAGTATTTGGCGTTTGCCTCAAGGGCATCATCTCCAGCAAAATATATTTTTAGAAGAGTGGAAAAAAAAAAAGTGGGAGGTGAAGGACAAAAAGGTGATTTATTTACTTCAAACATCATCCTTCCTCCACACCTTTCCAAAGATTATTTCGTTTTAAGAACAAGCAGTTCTGACAAAAGAACGCCTCCCCGCTACAGAACCACTGCTCCCATCACATACAATCCTCCCTCCAAACCCAGAAATAAATTCCTACCTATGTTGCATGTAGAGACAAGAGGGACTCCAACCAAAAAGCACAGGTTTTATTTAAAATAATAATAATCCCACACATGTGAGCAAAGCACTATGAGCCTACTCTTCATCGACACCCACTCAATCAGTGTTGGTGAGATGAGGAGGTAGTTTTGCCTGGGCAGTAAGAGGGTCAACCAGGCTGCTGTCATACTGTACCACCACCGCTGAGGGACTTACTTGGGAGCAGACTGTTTCCAGCACTGTGGAACACTAGTTGCACCTCTCCCTTCCCCTTCCTTGTACGCACACACAAAAAGGCTGTCTATATTGGTACTATAATCTAGTGCTATGTTTCACCTGTACCTTCCAAGCTGAAATCCTTACCTCCTGTAGATGCCTGCAATTAGGTCTGAGGTGGGACAGTCCAGGCTGGATCTTGGAAACAACCTCATGTATCAAATACTCCCTTTGACAGCCAGGCTCTGCACTAACATTTGCTGGCAATAACTGAACTGATGCCTTCTGCACTGCCAGGCTAAGGCAGGGTCAGGACTGCTTTAGGGTCTTCTGCTCCTCACATTCCTTCCCATTGCAATGCTTCTGCCACGTGCATCTCTATTCATTAGCCAAGCTCATGACAGTTTTGTTTCTCAGATGACTGACCTTGAGCTTTTTTCCGTATTTCAAGGTGGACAGAGCAGTTAGACAGCTGAATAAAGAGAGAGTTCTCAGCACTATATAAAAACGTGTTAGACCAGGAAAGACAAATATTTGTACTTCAGTTCTATCACTACCCTGGAGATAGGGGGAGGGAAAAAAAAAGGAAAGAAATAAAAAAGTGCATCTGAATTCCATTCTCTAGGCGGGAACAAGCAGGAGACAGTCCCAAATTCACACAGCTTAAGAGAACCAAGATGGCTGCAAACATTAAGAAAAATAAACCAGACTCTTGTTGACATGAAAGAGTCCTTGGACTGATTATTAAGTCTGCATTTCCCACAGAGATTACACATCAGCTTAAGACTGCAGGGATGTGAATTTAAGGGCAGGCAGGAGGTTGCAACAACAGTTTCAGCTGCAAGCAAAGGTTTTCAAGAGCATTAGCGTGGATTCCTTTTCACCATCTCACGCTAAGCAAAAACTTCAAATCACACCAGGCCTTCGCCACGTTCTCTGCCACACCCACACACAAGCTGCTCCTTGCGAGACCACTGGGGTTTATTGGTCCACATTGCGACAGCACTTGGTCGTGGGCCTGGCAAGGCACCAAGCCAAGCCAGTGGGCAGGGGAACATATCCAGCAAGCAAACACACAGGCTGCTAGTTACAATGGAAGGTCTCAGCGCAGGATAATGTCTACCAAAGCCACTGAATTGCTGCTGTCTGCTGTTGCACAAGAAAGATGTACTTCCTCTTTATAGAAATCCCGAAATTACATGAAGTAGGATTCGGCCAGATGGGCTAAAGCAATTGAGACAGTGAATAAAGCACGTACCTGTCAGTGCAAAACTCAGCTGCTCTTCCCATTGACAATGCAATAGGGGGAAGATGAGATGCTAAAGGAAAATAGTTACAAGACAGTGACTGGCATTACAGAACCTCTTTCCTCCCCTCGTATGAGATATGAGTACCACTCCTGTCAAACAACAAAAAAAGCAGAGCTCAGAGGAGCATTCCCCTTCAGCCTTTCTCTGTCTGAATTTGTGCCCCAATGTCAATAAGTCTTAACTGCCAAAAGCAACCTGTCAAATAACCTTGGCCCACAGTTTTCTTCCAGCATTTCTGCCAGGACTATTAAACATCCAAAGCAGCATAACTAAGTGACAGACTCTAGCTATGTCAAGCACAGCCTCGGTCACATTACCATAATTGCTCCAGGATTAATATTTTTCATTTACAAGTTCCACTCTGTGCAAATATGCTGTGTGGACTTAAAGCCTGCTATGGTCATTCCCATGAGTTCACTTGTTTGCAACAGTATCTGTGCAGCATAAATGGAAAATGAATACAAAGCATGTTAATATTTATCTTTTTCCTTTTTTGAAATTTTGTCCTCTAACCAATGTCACTAGGGAGCCTCCAGGACAGCCAAAAAGGAAAACCAGGAGTTGCCATGCTGGATGAAACGGGTACCTGTTTTGGTCCACCCTCAGACTTCAGGAAGACATTAAAAGTAAACAAATAATTTTTTGAACAGCCAGTTAAGGAACAAACTACACAAATAGCATCTTCCTAGCCCACAGCAGCTGGAACTCTGGGCTAGGGTAACCCGGGAAACAAGAGTGTTTATAACCTTCCCAAATTTGCTGCTGCCCCAAGCACACAGCAATAACTCCAGGGATTACTGTCACAACACACATATCTGGTTCTTCATTGGCTCTCAAGTTCTTCACCTCAGTGACACTTCAGATGTGGATTGAATTGCATGTCCCACATGTTTTCTTATTATTTAAAAAAAAGAAAGAAAAAAAAGCGTTGTTCAACTCTTTTAAATCATACTGAGGTAGCTATTTCTATGCCCAAAGAACATCAGCATAAAGAATGTAAGGAAGTCTGTTTCTGAAATCCTCTGTGTTCCACTAAGTATACATAGCAGAAAATAATGTTTGCTTATGCAAACGTACTAAAATATATTCTCAAACTGAGCAGATGGCACACCCTTGCAATACAGCTTTTATAGACTGCACTTTCATTCCCTAAATATCCCCTGAAATAGTAGATGAGGTCTGTATAGGAAAAGCATACCTTCCTACCCAACAACTTTCACACAAGTTATTTAAGGACATTAAAGCCTCCACTTACAATGTAAATATTTGTATTATAAATTGCTGCGCTGTTTTTTGGAAAGATTTCAAACTGAGGAAAGACATTTTGACAAAGTTACTCTTAGTCAGAACATTTTTTCTTTTTTAACCTAAACATCTTGGGGTGTGGGGAGGGGCGACAGGGGGAACAACAAAACCTGACCAGGTTTGATTTCAAACAACAGTACAGCCCAACAAGAAGAGAGTCATTTTAAGATTTAGAATTACATCCAAATTCAAAGGAGATGCTTCTTTTTCAATGACCAGTTATCAGGCTTGACAGCATTAGCTTACACATTAGAAATAAAAATAAAATTCTTGCCAGCACTGAAGTCACCATCTGAAGGTCTGCAGGCCACCCTGCAAGAAACCAGAGCAGACCTCTGAGGCTCTTTTTCTAAAGCCTGCAAACTGATAGCCCCCTTCAAGATGTAGTCTCTTTTGCCCCTCTAGGGAGGGAAATCCACAAAGGACAAAATCCCAGAAAACCAAAGATTAATTTAAGTTTGAGGGTATCTCAGGTGGACACATGATCCCACCCCCAGCTCAAAGCAACACCACATATCAAACCATTCTTTCAATTCAGACATCCCATTTTTGTCAGAGCCAAAGCCTTTAAGACTGTATTTTCTGCTCCAGAGAAGAACAGTCAAGCTCGTGTTTTCAGCAGATTCCCCCATCATTTCTCTCCGTTTACTTTTACTTTCTCCTGTAAGCAAGAGCTTTTGGCATGACTCTGGGCAGCGTGAGGAATGGCCAAGGGACCCCACTGAGAAGCAGCAAGAGCATACTAAGTGCTGTGTGCTCTACATTGCCTATGCTGTCATCTCCTGGGGTTGTGGTTTGTTTTTTTCCTTTAAAAAAGATAAATTATATATAAAAAAGTTATTTCAAAGATATTATGTTGAACCTTGATGGGCTTTAGATATCATATACTATTACTTGCTTTGATTTTTCTCGATTTGACATTGTGCCTACATTTCTGCCTTGTAAGGAATTTAATATTAGGCTCCAGAAATGGTGTACTGAGGCCTTTCCAGTATCCTGCGATGAACAGACTAGAGCCAGCAACCAAAAAGCAACGGTGTTCAGGCCCTGGAGATCCTGCAATAACAGGAGCTCTTCTTGACCCTAGGAGATCATCTTATTCAAACATTTGTAATCGCCTCAATTTATTTGGTTTTTACTTGCGTCTTCGTGGCTAATAGGGTGGGTTTCCACTCAGCGTTAAGGGAAGAGAGACCCTAACCCATTCCCCCTACTATAGCTCGGGTTCAGCCGTCTCCAAACAGGAGGCTAAAGATTTACAACATGCGTGGTGTAGCTGTGGGCTGAAACTTGGGCTGGAGCCAAGACTAACATTACAGAGAAGACTTACAGGAGAGCAAGGGAATACTTGAGTAGTTAAGTTCCCACCTGAAGACTTCTACACAAGAAGCCCAAAATTAGCCAAGAAGTAAGAGGTAAAAAAATTGCTGCTAGAGTTGTTACAATAAGCATGTGTGCTGCTGGAGTGGGACCCACATGCACACCTGAGGCAGCGCGGAACAGTAAACACAGATTTGATCACTGTCACTTATTAAACCAGGTTGCCCTGTGTGGCAGATCCCTTGATCTGTTTCCCTGCAGCTAGACAGATGGCTTTAGTCTGAGGAAGTGACTCATCACACAATCCCAGAGGGATTGTATGGGTGAATTCCAGTTCTGGCTCCTTACCTAGAGCAATGCAAGTGCCATCCACACCTAAGAGACCCATTCACTAGGGGACAGAGGAACCCAAATGCATCACACCCTTTGAGCTGGAAAAGGCGCTTGGTCTCTCCTAGAGGGTTACAAAGTTCAAGGCATCGGAAGACTTCTTCTTGCTAGTGTTGATCTTCCTCTTCCCTTAGGTCAGTCAACATTTTCCCCAACTGCATTCATGAAAGAAAAGGTAATGATGTCAGCAAGCCTCTATGGTGGCACACAGCCTCTCTCACTCATTCTCTGAAGGTAAATTTTTTTACTCATCACCCCTCGGATAGAGTCCACATAGGAAACAGTCACTTCAGGGGCTACGCATCCTCACGTGGCACAACTGCTCAGGCACAACTGCTCAAGAGAAGCCACAGCTCAATCTACTGCCAATCACAGCTTACAGTAAGGCTGGGCCATATGGGAACCGAGATTGGGGCTCTGTTCCTAGTCCTGGCAAGGGAGGAGGAGGAGGAAAATATCACCCACTCTTCCTCCTAAAATAGGTGCAGCCCACTGCTCAGCTTTTGAGCTCATCATATAGGTGCACCCACTGCTCAGCCTTTGGGCTCATCATAACCAAGATGCACTGCATGAATGTCCAAGAGCTGTGTCCGGATTGCACCAGCTTTGTCTACAAAGGGAAAGTTGAAAACTTGTTCTCCTGAGAGATACTTGGTTTTCTAAAAATAGTCCATGTATCTTCCAAATCACACATTTAGGTAGCCCGAGCTCTGATTAGGAAGAAGAACTTTCGTTGTCTCCAACAGTCGTCTTCCTCATGAGACATTCCTGCACCACTCAGGACTTTGTACAGGAAATACCCACCAGCACAATATTAGTGGCATTTGTGTGTTCAGCAAATTAACCATTAGCAACTGCCAGAGATTACAGTTGTGAAAGAGTGATTCACTCTGAATTCCCTCAGTATTCCCCCTGACACCTCTTTTCTTTTTGGAAGCCCTTGTATCATTGCAGTCATGGAACTAAGCAGGTTCTCTCACTTGTCACATTAAGCCTTCTCCAGTCAACAGTAAATCCAGCAGAAAGATTTTGCAACTCTTTTTCAGTTTTCTGCGTAGGAACACACTGCACAGGCAGCTCCAGCAAATCAGTTCTCCTTCCTGTTTCCCTCCCAAGCAGGGTCATGCTGAATATGTGGAACTGGAGATGCTCATGAGTGCACTCATTTTTCCCCCCCCCATGGTGTGTGTCTCCAGGTTAAACAATCCTAAAATGAGATAATCTTGTTTGCTCAACTAATTGGTCACCAGACTTCTAACAGCAAAGGCAGAAGTGCACTATTGGAGCATAGGTGCACAGTGACAGGCATAACAGCTGTTTTTAATACTGTATTTTTTACACTCACAGTTAAACATTAAACAGCTGTGCAGTGCTGAAAGTTTCAAAGAGCAGCTAGGGAGAGGAAGAGGAAACTAGAAAAGCAATAAGATGACCCCATAACAAATGAAGACTTTCCACCACAAGGAAGGAGTTCGACACATCCCTCTGTTCACAGGCCAACTCTAGAATCCCCTTGCAGCAGAGGTGATTGTGCTCCTCCTCAGCACAGTTTTACTTTTACAGCTCCACCTCAGGAATGAAGGCCTAAATCCTAGTTGATAAGTACCAAATGGGCTGACAGATCTCCTGCCTCAGGACACAAGGTGAAGTATTTCTGCACAGCATATAGGTGTTTTCTCCCTCCACACACAGGGAGAGAAGAGACCTGGCAACGTACACATGCTTAAGAGTTTCAGCTAGGTGACTTGGTCAGCATATAAATACCCTTATTGTCATTTTATACACCCAGGAGCTGATGAGAAGGGAAGTGACTTGCCTGTCTCAAAGCAGCTCTGCTCCAGAGCCCCGAGTTGTACTTCCTTCACCTTGTATACACATCTGTACATGTGCAATCTCATGGGACTTTCTTTTCCCCTTCCCTTGCGCATGCATACCTGTATCCCAGGGAGTAAGAAAAATTATGTGGATGAAGAACATCCTCCAAGATCAGGCAAGTGCAACACTCTTCAGGAAGTGCTAAGTCTCTAAAGCACCAAACGGGAGTAACAGGTCTTGTTGCCTCCTTTCTCTCATCCATCATTCAAGCATTGCTCTATTCAGCTGCATTTTCAGATGTGCTCTGGCAGCCACAGAACATGAGCAACCACAACGTTTACAGAGGGCTGATGGGTCACAAGTCAGACCTCACACCTTGCCCTTGGCTCCAAGTTGTCCCTTGCTTTGTAGGCCTGCCCTCTTGAGAGAGGGCAGCAGAGATAGAAAAGCAGCAGAATGTGCAGCATCAAGAAAACAAATCCCTGTTTCAGAGCCAGACCACTTGAGACCTGACTTTGCTTCAGAGAGAAAGCAATTAAACTCACCCACTGCAGCCCTTCCACATGGAAAATGCTCTTCTTATTCAATTAAGTTTCTTGTAACTAAGGTTAATGGTCCATGTGGTATCTGCCTCAAGGTATCAGAGGCTTCTAGCTGATCTGCTATCAGCACAGAGACAGGAGGAGAGTAAAAAGACCAGATAGCTCGCAAGTGGCAGGCAACTGGCAAACACAGGCCGATGCTCCACTCGCTCAGTTTGAGGCTAAAGACTGCAGTGAAAAGCAATGATTAATACACTGAGTTTTTGCAGGACTTGCATTCCTTCAGTTGTTCCTTCAGAACAACTACCCAGAGGACAGCATTCCCCTAAGTATCTTCACAGCTCTTGCCCAAGAAAAACCTGCCCACAAGAGAAAAGTCTCAGATTAAAGTCAAGATTTCTACTACCAACCTTCTAAACCTTGAGCAATCCTCATCAACACGGAGATGCGAGACCACCAGAACAAATCAACCTCTGTCTCTGACCAGGCTAGCAAGAGGAAACCCAGCCATGTTTGCCTCTCATCAGTTCAGGGCTGCAGTTGGGGAAAGGACTTCACATACCCACAGCCGATTATCCCAATTAGACACCTTCTTGAAGGCTTCTGCTGGTTCAGCTCAGTGAGGAATTAAAGAATGGTTTGAGTTGGAAGGGACCTTTAAGGATCATCTAGTCCCAACGCTGCCACAGCCAGGAGGACATCTTCACTACACCAGGTTGCTCAAAGCCCCATCCAACCTGACTTTGAACTGTCCCAATGATGGGACATCCACAGATTTTCTGGGCAACCTGTTCCAGTGTTTCACCACCCTCATTGTAAAAAATTTCTTCCTTATGTCAAACCAAAATCTATCCTCTTTCAGTTTAAAACTGTTGCCCCTTGTCCTGTCATTACAAAGTGTTGTAAAAAGCCTCTCTTCATCTTTCTTATAAGCCCCCTTTATATACTGAAAAGCCATAGTAAGGTCTCCCTGGAGCCTTCTATTCTCTAGGACCTTGTCTATCCTCAGAACTTGTTCTGGGCATCCCTTGCCAGAAAGCCTCCTAGGACAGTCCATCTTAATATTTAAGTGGGTTTTCTTTTCCAAATTAGTTCTCATAGCAGCAGCTGGTTGTGTGGCCCTCTAAGCACGTTCATGGCAGTGCCTGGAGAGTTCTGCATTAAAAAAATATTAAGCCTGAAACCCAAAGTTTCCCACCTTAGATATCTTCTTGACCAACTCAGTACCTCTGCAGAGATTTCACATTCCAGCATACAGGAATGTGGAGATTAGTCCACTAAAATTTCCTGTTAAATGCAGCAGTAGCCTGGACCGGGTGGCTCTTCACTGCCATGGGAATGGCCTAGTGTCCAAAAGTAACCATCAAGCAGAAGATGCATTTAAATACCTGCAAACACCACCAAGCAGTCATGTAATCCCTCCCTGCCTCCTCCCACTCTGCTATCACCCTAGTTCTCCAGGAGAGAAAACTTCTTTGTGGAAGGTGTCTGGCAAAACACACGTCTTCAAAGAGCACGTTAAATTTAAGGAACTAGATTAGTTTTAACTGAAGTCACTACGCATGCTGCCTCTGCTAACAAGCCCCAGCCAACATCTGATCTGCCAACAGGCCCTCATCATAATACCTATAATACCTGAAGAAGCCTAACTTCTTCACCACCAGCTTCTACAAGGAAGCTCATGCCCAAAGTGTGCTTTTGGCCTCGTGGGTTCACTGGTGACACCCAACAGTTAAGTAATGCTGGGCTCAGTTGCATCATAGCCCTGACACACAACTCCTGCCCCATAAATACCAGGTGCATTTTATTACATAGTAACACACATAAGAGAAGAAAGACAAGTTTTTGAAGGTCTGGATCTTTTAGGATGTCAGAGTAAAGCAAAGCAAGAGATAGTTAACACCCCCTCCCCCAACTTCCCCCCACCTTTTTATCATCGTCTCTACCAACTCCCTACACATTGAAGCATTAGAATTATAGTATGGAAAAAAAACCCCACAGTGTTTTCCATTTTCTCTTGTCCAAGAGAAGATGGACATTTTCCATTTTCTCTTGTCCTTGTGCAACCAAGGACAGGAGGGAAGGTTCATTTGCCTGGTTCATCATCTTTTGGTACATCAGAACATCTCATCCAGCAATTAACACCCAATCCAAACAACGGGGGCAGAGTTTCCAAGGTACCACTTAGCTATTGAGATAAACACGACATTAAAAAGGGGGGAGGGGGAAAACCAGCAATAGCTAGGCATACATAAATGACAGGCTTCCTTCCCCATCACAAACAGCCATGGGTTTAGCAGTGCTGCCCCGCGGCCCCTTCATATCACACCTCACCTGCGCTGCCCTGTCTCACCTCCTGGGCTCCCAGGGGCACCCTGATCCTAGTGAAGTGTGAAGAAGGGTATTTAAAAAGGCTCATTAAGTGCAACACCCCCTGCTCTCTTTCATTTTTATTTTTTTAGGTAGTACTGTTATCCTCATAATTCCCTTCTAGACATTAAACCCATTTTGCTACTAAAAGCGCTGGACGGCAAACCCCCGTCCGGGCCAGGAGGACACCAAAGCTCCTGCCCACCCCACGCCCGCCGGGACACCACCACCCTGTCCCCGCACAGCCCCAGAGTGCCCCGACCGCGCCGGGGAAGCCCATGGGAGGGCGAGGGAAGCCCGCAGGTGCGCCGCGGCTCCCGGCCCCCGCGGCGGCAAGAGGATGCGGGCGGGAGCGCGGGCGCGGAGGGAGAGCCCGACCCGCTCCCGCACAGCGTCGGGGCCGCAGCGGCACCGGTGTCCCCCTCCCTTCCATCCCCAGCCACACCGGTGCCGGTGTCCTCCCCCCCCTTCCACC
>VXAK01022944.1:96958-134166 GCA_013399435.1 Arenaria interpres
GAGGGGCAACGGGCACAAGCTGGAACACAGGGCGTTCCATTCAAATATGAGGAAAAACTTCTTTACAGTGAGGATGCCAGAGCCCTGGAACAGGCTGCCCCGGGAGGTTGTGGAGTCCACTTCTCTGGAGATCTTCAGGACCCACCTGGAAGCAGTCCTGAGTGATGTGCTCTGGGCAATCCTGCTTTAGCAGGGGAGTTGGACTAGATGATCTCTAGAGGTCCCCTCCAACTCCTAAATTCCGTGATTCTGTGATACCCAATTTGTGTGTGGATTTGGGTGGGGAGGGGGTGCCCGTGACGGGGAGTTGGCATGGATGTGACCCCTCTCGCTTCCTTGGTGCTGCCTGGGGCAAGGCCTCCCTGCTGGCAGCCCAATCTGGGGGCTGAAGAGCAGCCACAGTCTCGATAGGGGTATTTTTGCTGATTGCCTACCTCTACCTCACTGAGGGTGAAATGCTTTACGATGCCATAAAAACATACCATCATATAGTTTCATGCTAATTATATTGTAATTTAGTGGGGATTTTTTTAATGAAACTTGGAAAAGATCCAGTTCGTCCTCAATTCTGGCTTTTGATGTGTTTTCTGATTCCTATTTGCAGAGTACCGTCCATGATTTGACAGTCCATCGTGCAACTCCTGAGGACGTAGTAAGTTTAATATCCCCTAATGTTTATTCTTTGTAGCAAGAAGATTTAGCTGGTTATCATTCATGTTTTATATACTTATGGGGATGTTTTCTGCCAATGTTTAATCTCCCTTTTGAAGCTTCTGGAAATACTGGCTCTTTAGTGTCAGGGTTTTGTTTATGATATTGTGCATCCCCAGCTCTGGCACTTGATGTTTTCCAGTTTTCTGTTTCCATTAGGAAGCAGTAACCGTAGTTTTTATTTCAGTAAAGTGTATACCATCATAAAAGCATAAAAACATGAATACATAAAAACTCAGTGGGGTAAAGTGTCATCTCCGCTGGAAGGACTGAAAGACATGCTTTATTTCAGGAATCTCTCTAATTTTGAGGATACTTTATTTTCATTTAAACAATTTAACATCATTTCTTTATAATGAATGACCTGTTCATTACAAAATATGTGAATTCCATTTCATTTTCCTTGGTAGCACTGGTTACCAGGATGAAACAGGTAGTATGAGCTATTATTGCGTATAAATTTTGACAGGTTAGTCAGGACAGATAGGCCAAATAGCAGAGAGAGACTTGATTCTGTAAGTAGTTGGCTTGATAGCTTCCAGACACTTTAGCAAGCACCTTGCACATTTAATTTGTATTTAAACTGAATGTATATATATATAAGTAATTGTTAGAAGAACTGAGGGAAAATCTCTGTTGATTGTGTTAAATGAGGAAAATGCATTATACCTTTTTATGCATATTATAGGTGGTAGTGTTTGGGTTTTTCCTCCCTTTACAGCTGAGAAAACTCTTACTGACTCAGTGGTGTAGGGCAGATGAAAACTGTAAGACTTTCCCCATTCACCTTTGGAGCTGCTTTAAATTTGGCTGGTCTTGATGGCATTCTCCACTTCTGGATGTTTGTGAGGATGTCATTGATACTATCAGGAAGTTAACATAAATAGTATTCAGCCCATGAATGATAAAATCAAGAAGAGCTTGTTAGCATTACCCGGCAAATTTTGCATTAGATTGTTCCTTTATTTTGAAACGTTTCTTTCTTGTTTACATAGCTGCGTCGCCATGAAATACACAAGTCAAAAAACAAAGCACTGGCGCATCTGGAACTGCAAGAGAAAGCACTGAAAAGAAAATGGAAGAAGCAAAAACAACTTGCTGATGATTCCTTGGAGAAAAGGAAATTGACTCTGATGCATGAGGTGAGAGCTAAATCTGCATGTTCAGCCTGCTGCAGATTGTTTGCAGCAGTAGTAGAAAACTGCTCTTGCACATAGGTCAACATTTGCTCCTCTTTTTGGATAGTTTGACCTCATACATGTGTACACTCTCCTTCCTCTGTGTTGCATGCATGCAATGATTGGAATAGGCTGTTCTGTATAAGCAGATCTATACAGTTGCGTGTTTGATCCTTGTTGCCTGGCTATGCCCTCTGTAATTCTGCAGGCCTCTTTGTGCCTGAACAGGAACTGTTTGCAGAGTTGAACTGTGTGTTGTGAAAAAGATGTGTCTTCTTATTGCTATCTTGCCTTCTCCTCCCTCTGTCTGGTATTTTTCCTTGATGGAAACATGAACATCTGTCTTTCTGGGAGGGACATCCTTATCTGCTATTGCTTATTTAAACAGAGAAAATGTGGACTCATCGGGGCAGAAAGGGTGAGACAAGAAGTTGGTAAGAAAGAACTTGTCTGGAAGGAAAACTGACACAACAAAGGTTGAGGAGCTACGGCTGCTAGCAGAGGAGCTTGTCATCTGGGGATTGAGCAGCTTGTTCTCTAGGCATTCTGAAGCACGCTGTCTGAAAACACATTGTTTAATTTGCTTTTGAATGTTGAACTGTAGCAGCAAACCCTAATATTAGATAACACAGACAGGAGCTGTCAGTGTGAAAAGGGATTTCAGTGGTAGACATCCCTTTATTTCACATGGCAGGGGACTCCTTGCCATGTGTTATGAAAACTAGTCTCAAAACATAAGTCATTAGCTTTCAGACCTCATCAGCACTTGGACAAACTGAGAATTGTTCTTGTTGGTAAAGAATGATGAACAATGTACACCTAGCAGCTAAAATGAACACAATTTAGTAATGTAAACGTGCAGTGGATTAACCATCACGGACCTCTCCTCTCTTTCATTTTTTGTGAATTTTCAGAAGTCTTTTTGTGATCTCTGAGAACATTCAAGCATAGACAAAAACTAATGAATGTACTTGGAATTGAAGATCACCTTCTAGTTTCCTATTTGACACCTGTTTCTCTGCAGTCAGAGTAGAATTTTTGTGTTAAGGATATTGTGCTAAGCAAGCATGATTTTGACCATTGTTACTTTCGTGAAGTGCATTTTAGTATAGTATTAAAAATAGCTGTGGACTTTAAAAAATTTCCCCAATGTAGTAGCAGGCTAGTTTCAATAAGACTTCCAAAATATGTATCACAAAGGTAGATCAGACTACTCACTCTAAGATGTGGCTGGACTGCCTGTTATGTGACTTTCTTATTTTGCAGATGTGAAACTCATGGTTAGGAAATGGTGTTCTGTATTTGTTGCCATTTCTAATGATAATACACAAATTTCAATTCCTCCTGAGTGGCTTTCCCCTTCATATTTAAGAGATGACTTTATTCAACATACTCCTTGTCTACTTCTGAATCACAGAAAAGATGCTTCCAGGCAGGAAGACAAAAGGAGATGATGCCAGGAGAAGATGAAACCCACCTGGCTGTTGCCACTTGAAACAGTGGTGTCTTCTTGTGCATAGAGAGAAATGAAATAGATGGAGGAGAGTCACTATTTTCACCTGTCGCTAGCTTAAATCGTGTTAATTGCTAGATCCTATTGTTCAGAGTAACTGGGGGGACTGTTCAGCCTGTGTCTCCCAGTAGAGCACAACCGCTGTGGATTGTCTCCTTGTCTCTTATCTTGGTAATCTTTTTTCCTTTATTGCTGTGAGTGTAGCTTCCTGAGCACCTTGAATCTTTATCAGCTGCAAAGGACTCAGAGACAAAAACTAGGATGATGCTGCTACTAGTGTGTTTTTGTAGGTTGAAGAAAAAGAAAGCAAAAGTTATAAAATGGACAAGCAAAATTTTAATATTTTGGGGGTTTGTCTGCTTAAAAATCTGAATGAAAAAATAGTACGAGTTCATCTCTGTAACTGTGGATTGTGAATGTGTAGGTACCACACTGATTGGTTCTGTAACAACTTACTTTAAAAATAACGTTAGTGTATTGTACCAAAGTGTGGGTGATGAATAGATTATCATAGTGGGGAGATTTTAGGATTAATCCAGTTTAATTGTCTTTAATAACAATCTGAAACAGGAGGGAGGATGAATTTTAATGAAATTCATAGATGATACTAAACTGGGACAAAGTACAGCGTTCAGTGAATTTGTCAAGGGCATGTAAATGGGCCTACAGGCATTAGAAGCTGATACCACTTTGTTTTCTGCTGTTCACAATCAAATGTGAGCTACTCTACCTTGGGAGCAATGTTCTAAAAATGTTCATAAGATGTTCAGCAGGAGGAACCTGCTGATGCTGAAAGAGGGGGTGAAAACAAATTAATCAGGATATTTTTTGTCTGATTAAACACATCACTTTAGTTTTAATTGCTACAGGGAAAGGAATTATGGTTTGGGACAGGCAAACTTTTTTTTCCATCTTATTTTTTTTCCCCCTTATTTTAATTTTTTTTTTCTGTAGATCTGACATAACTTTGTCTAAAAACCTCCTTCTTGTTTTGACGTCAGATGGCTAAATGGAAAGACTCGATAGTATTGAGTGTGAAAGCTGAATGGTGATTTGGAAAAGTAAATATGTGAAATGATTGAAAGATGAATATTCACTGATTTGCTAAATTGGTTATGTAAGGAGAAGTATAATATACTGCAGTGTAATTCTGGCTCAAAAAACTAGAAAGACATGGAAATTAGGTATATGGAGGAACTTCTTGGCATAACAAAGCATAGGAAAATAGAGGGTGGTGGGAGAAACAGCTGAAGTGCCTCTGCCTAGAATTTTTTTAATGAGGCTGAATATAAACCATCAAACTTATCAATGAACACTGAAAGAGGATATGTGGAGATAATGGCATATAACTGAAACTGCTGCAAACCAGTTCCTCTTGTGATTCCTGGGCGAGCAAAAATTGTCACTCAGTTCTTAAATTTTGAGTGGGAGGACATACATGAGCCTGTCTTTTCTGTGGGATCTTCTAAAGTACTTGCAGTCTCTCTGGCGAAATTTGATTAACCGTGATGGAGTGGAGGTCAGTTACATATCTGGTTTCTTCTCAGGTGTTTAAGTATAACGACCTTCTTCCCAAGTTATGGGATATAATTTTAGTTCACTGCTTCTAGCTTTGTGAATGAAACCATGAGTCTGTGAGGAGTTTTGAATTGCCTTCTGTCCGCGAAGCCATGTCCCCAGTCAACTCCATTCTGCTCACAGTAGCCGAATGCCTCTTGCTTTGTACTCAAAGACCTCTATCCTTAGGAGGCATCTGTCGTGCCAGTGATGGACTTCAAATACTGAGGAAGAGAGATCTTGAATACAGAAGCTGTGCCTTGTGAGAAATGTGTGGAAATTCCCAAAACATCTTCTGATGCCAGATGTAGTCAGCTGTGTTTGCCTGTTGCAACCTTATGGCAGTAGGTGGCTTAGTTTCTAGGCAGGATTTTCAGTAGTCAAGGCTGAATGAAACAGGCCTGTCTGAATTGGTTTGGATCTAATCAAATAGTGCAACTTTTGAGTGTCTGTCAGATGTAAATAAGTGTTCTTTGACTCAACAGCTTTGAGGTCAAATGATTTGAGGATGCATACGGATTTACTTTTTTTAATTGCCAGATATGTCTTTGTTTTGATCAGTGTGTCGTAAACACCCAGCTTTTTCTTTGTGTCAGGCTGGGGGAAGAGAAGAAGGGAGTGAGAGGATTGACTCTACAGAGAAAGGGTCAGTGCTGATGGGCCCAGAAGTAATACCTGTTTAACTGTTCAGAAAAGCAAGGTGAATTCTGGTCACTTAGAATGAAGTATTGTTTTCTGATCTATCTCAATTAGGATCTAATCACACAGTACCAGCTTTGCAAACATTGTCTTGTCGGCTGTTCTCTTGCTGTTTAGAAGAATGCAAAAAAAAAAAACCGAAGGAAAAATTGGTCTGCTAAGTATGAAATATTTCCTTATATGCTATATTTTCAGATTCTGTCTGATCAGTACCATTTGCAAGATGTATTGGAACAATCTGGTCAGGTTATGGCTGTGGCAAAAGACTCATTTGGGGATGCTCCTCGCACGCGAACAGGTAGACCGGCTTCTTTGTATGTGGTAGTACATTTAAGGTTATGTCCTTGCTCTTCATGAATAGTTTTGCTTTCCAAAGTATTCTTCTTAACTGTTTTCATCTAATGTGGTATGATTCATCCTGTTCACATTGGATGAAACATAGATGAGGGTAACACCTCCCTTGGCGGGGAAAGCGAGCCATGGCGGTTATTCTACTGTAACAGTCCACCATGGAATTTCGGATCACTTACTGTGAAACACCTTGTGCTTACCATTTCCATAGGCTGCTGGACTATACAGAGCACCAGTTCAAGCCACTTTTGTAGTTCTGATTCTTATTGCTGTATGAGTTGACTGCTTGCTTTTGAATATTGTTGAAGATTTATCAGCAATTCATGAACAAGGCTTTTGCTTTTCTTATCCTGGTTTGTGGGTCTTTACCCTACTGAAAGGCAGGATTGGCTTTGCATCTGAAATCTTAAGCTAAGTTTCTTTTCTCTGTAGGCTGCTGTTCTCTTTTGCTTATGAGGACTGTTTCATCCTACATGCTTCTTCTGCACCAGTGTATTTACACAGGTGAAAAGGACAAAAGCCTGGCATGTGTCTGAATATATTAAGATAACCCTATGGTTTTCCTGTGGGAGTTGTTTAAAGGGAGATACACCCCTGTGACCCTTTCTGTGCAAAGTACAGGAACTTGTTGGGTTTTGGTACAAAGTCCTGTGATATTCTACACACCAAGTCCTCAGTGTTCTTCCCTGTTTTGTCCGATTCCTCTAGGTTTCCCTAATGTAACAATGGCTCCTAACTGTGACCTAGAATCATCTCAAGGGCCCATTGTACAAAAATGTGATCCTCCCGCTCAGCTTTCCATCCTTAGTGAATCTGTCATGAATTCCCAGGTAATGTATGTTCTGTTCCATGCATGTCCTGTGGCTTATTTTGTTCACACAAAATAAGAATAGTCAAAGGTAGAGTTCAAGCAGACCTAAACCTGTCCTTTGTGTATTGTATACCATGTTGATAACATATGTAGAAAATAGCGTTAAATGGAGGTGAGTTTGTTTTGTGAGACCCTGGGAATTATGTTTGTGTTTGGTTGTTTTTTTTTAAACTTTTGAATATGAGAAGCAAATGTGTCTCATAGAGAAGCTCTCTTATATTAGCATACTCTCCCTTTTAAATTCTGGAATTTTCAGCAAGAGAATGAAGTAATTACAGACTAAAAAAACAACACTTGTGTCACTTAACTAATTGCTAGGTATTGAAGTACACCTCTGATTTTCTAATTGTGTCTGCATAAATGGGATTATAGCCAGTTGGGCTCCAATTTGTTTCTGGTAACATGCGTATAAATGCACCCTAGTTAACTCCACAGCCTTTGTTAGTGCTACAAGTTTAACTTCTAACATTTCATGTTCTTTTACAATTATTTATATTGTTTAAAAGTTGTTTAAATTTGTTTAAAATTTCATTTAGATTGCCTTTGTGTTCTGTGTTTTCATGACCTGAGTTGTACCAGGAATGCTCACTGTGGTTTGAGAGCAGGCATATGACACTCCCAGAAAGCAGCTCAAGACCAAAAGGGCTGTGGGAGTGAAAATTAGGGTGTCATATTGTCGTCGTTCTCTAATCCTATTTCCTACTATCTTGCACAAATATCTGCAATTTGAGTTGTAGTAATGCTCTCTCGTGTATTTCAATGTGGTATTTTTTTTTAATTTTTTTTTTTTTAATACCTTATGCTAACTAACACCTTTATCACTGGATGCATGCTGCAGGAGAGGCTTACATTTTTAAAAGAAATGCATACTGATAGTAGTCTGCTCAGCATCTGTGAGATTTTCTTTTCCTTATATGCATACAAAAATCATAGATAAAGGCTATCTGGTGAAACCTACCCACAATCGCAGAAATCTGGTAGTTTGAGGAGCCCTAATTCCAAATCTGATTGCTTAAGTTTTGCTTTGAATGTGGTACATAGGATTGTATATGTAAAGTTGTATTTTGTTCTGGTTGCATTTTACACATAGAATATAAATGCAATTTTGCAGATCTTACTACAAAGTTCTTTAGCGTATAATGTCAAATGGCTGAAATTTTAGAAATGCTGTCATTTAGATTGCTTTTTCCATCTTATCCCTGCTATATCGCTGTATTTTTTTAGTACAGTCTTTAAAGCCTTTTTTATCCTCCAGTGTGTGTGGTCTTTTTTATTTAATATAAATCATGCAAATAGGATATTGGATGTTGAATTAATCACTTCATGTGTTATTTTCAGAGACAGTTGTCAGTATTTCTTAAGTAATAAAGCCCCCCAAAACTCTTCCCACAG
Organism: Arenaria interpres; assembly: GCA_013399435.1. Lineage (NCBI taxonomy): Eukaryota > Metazoa > Chordata > Aves > Charadriiformes > Scolopacidae > Arenaria > Arenaria interpres. Next base: position 105,231 of record VXAK01022944.1, read on the forward strand.
AGATGTGTACTTTTCTTTCTTATTTTTTAAAATTTTGTTTTGGAGGTAGAGACTGAAACAAATATTTTTGGTTTTCTTCTTGAAACAATTTCAGAAAATTGAGCTCTAAATTGTTCCTAAAGAAAAATTGAAATTGCTCTGAAGTCCCTTTTATTTTCTTTGTTGTCTCCCAAAAAGGCTCTTAATGAAGTGGAGGAGGAAGCATTATCAATCTATCAATCAGAAGATGGACACTATGACCCTCTGAATTTCAAAACCAACATCAATTCTGACAGGTCAATACAAATATATCCATTCAGGTTTCCACCTTCTTAATGCTGGAAATAGATGGAGTTAAAAGAGTGTTGCATGGGGATAGTTAAGTCATGAAGTTTCTAGTTCTCCCTCTTCTCCTTTCCTGACCTCAGAATGACTCCGTGTTGTAACGTTTGGAGTGGTAATGGATGTTAGCAGGGAACTTACCTGAGAAGTTACAGATATTTTAAAAAGCTTTTTCTAGACTGTAGAGATAATCTGGAATCATGCTATTAGAGTATTACAATTCACTGTTGTGCTTGTTTTGGATCTAGACTACTTCGATTATTGAGAGAAGAAGATTCCTTGGCGAATTCTCCTTTGTGGGTTGAAAAGGATATGAGAAAAACTACCTTATCGCAGGAAGCAAATGTGCCTTTGACTCCTACAACTGTTTCTCCATTACTGGATCAGTCAGGTTGGATTTGCCAAATCACAGCCTCTTAAGGGTTTCTAAGCTATTCAGAGGATCCTGTCTGGAATTCCTTTTCTGGGTAGGGGTGAGAGACAGACGTGCTAATTTGGCTCAGATGCATTTCCAGACTAAAAAAACAGCTCTTCTAATAAAATTGTTTTATAACATATTGCTATTAAGAACCTACCCAAAATATTTCACGTGTGTATTTTTTGTTTTGTTTTGTGTTTAAATCAGCCCTCAATGCTACCACTGTAGTCAAGAGAGTCCGTTCAAGGCTTCAGAATGAAGACAAAGAAGAGACTGTAGACCCCACTTACACTGTGAGACAAGTGCTGAACCCGAACTCAAGGAAACAAAAACAAATTACAGCAAAAAGTTTAGTACTTTTAAAAATAACATTCCTCCCTTTCACCAGGGTCCTTAATATCATCAGAAAATGTAGGCTGAACGGGATCTTTGGAAGTCGTTGCAGGGCTAATTCCAAAGTTTGATTAGGCAGGGACCCTGTCCAGCTGTGTCTTGAGTATCTGTAAAGATGGACATTCCACAGCCCCTTGTGTAGTGTATTCTCCTGTATTCTGCATGTTCATTGGTGAAACGAAGTCTGTAGGAGTCTGGGAACCATAAATATGGCCCTTTGATGCTACCTGTTATTTTGCTAGTCATGGAGTTCTCTCCTGGGCTTTTCTATTTCTGATGTAGTTTTCTGTTCTATGCTGCAGTCGCTTGATGCATTTCAGTCCCTGTATTCTACACACGTTTGTATGTGGGGACTGACATCAGATACCAGCTGTAACATAAAAGGATTGTTGTAAAAGAGTTGTTCACTAAGTATGAGATCTGAAAGTAGCTGATATTTTCTGTCTGGCTGTTCACTGGCAAACTCTTTCCACGCTATTTGCTGAGAAGGAGAAAAGTATAAACAGGTACCTGAGATAAAAGCACCAAACAATCATACTTGAGAGGTACTAATGTGGTGGCAGAAAATGTGTTTTTTAATGATCTGAAAATAACTGGAATGACTGGGGATGTTCTTTGATGGTCCATTTTAGCTCAGGGTGAGAGAGGGCCTCTCCTTTGATTCATTTCAATACAGGATGTAATTTCATTGGAAGTACAAAGCTTTCTATACAAGTTGAAATTCCAATGACTTTTTTTTTCCCCCCTTCCTCAGTGAAAAGAAAACAAACTGCACAGAACTCTACAAGACAGAGGAGAGATGATTCTCCAGCTAATGCAATCCCCATTGACCTTCAGAGGGCCAACGCATCCAGCCTAGATGTTCTCAACCGCATGATACATGAAGTGGAGCATGAATTGGAGGAATATGAGCGATGTACAGGTCGTGAGGTTCAAAAAAGCGAGAGAAGTGAAGGCCTCACTGGGTTTACCTTGTCACTGGTGAACGCTCTGTGTCGTTTGATGCGCTACCTCAAAGAGGTGAGAAGACTTTGAATTGCTTCCATAGAGTGAATGAAAAAGGGTATAAAGTTACTTTACAGATGTAAACTTTGGTCTTTCATGGCTCCCAGTCAGTTTACTTTGAAGTCTCATTATCATTGGTTATTATTTGGATTATGTGCAATCAGGAGTTAAAACTTTTAGTTTGCTAGAAACAGGTGTCCCTATGAAAAGGGAGGAGTTGACTGCAATGAAAGTCTCTCAGTGACTATTAGCAGGAAATACCAATTAAAATCGTTGTGATTTGTTATTTATATAAGTTCAGAGTTGTAGCAGGGTGTTAATTACAGCCTTGTTTACGAACTGATTTTTTTCCTTTTCCTCCCAAAGGCAATGATGTTGTCACTAGAACAGTGGACCCAAATCCCCAGTTTCCTTAGAGAGGTTCCTTAGTTCTCTTAGTCTCTCCGTAGTAGAGACTTCACATTAAGCAAGAATGACCTAAAGTGCTTAGTATAACAGTGCACAGCTGGGGATCAATGGTATTTCATAAGGAAGATTACCTGTAAGCCATGTAGAACTCCTTGTTAAAAAAGAGTAGTTTTAATTTCATCTAACCCAGAGCTACTCAAGGTGCAGCAGTGGCTCATAAATTCATTGGGCCCTTTGTGAAATTTTTAACCAGATTATGGCAGTTCCTGCACTCTTAATAGATGCAGCAGAATATGTTAGCTAAATCCCAGTGCTTTATTTCATAGCAAAGGCAGTAGATTCCTAATGAGTGTGGAGCTGCCCTATTTTGGTTCCTTTTCAGAGTGTATAATAATTGAGGGGGAAAAAAAAAACAAACCACCTTATTTTAGAATGAGAATTATTTTTTTCTGACTGGTTGTATAACAATTTATTCCTCTGTATTTTATCTATATGGAAGAATTTACTTTTATTAAGACCCGCCTCAGAAGCAAATGTTAAATAATCAATTCAAGAGTGAAAAGCCACTACCATCAGAAAATGAACTTTGGCTGAGGAGATCTTACGTTTTAAAAGAAGTTAAGAATGCTTGTTCTCTGTTAAAAGTTGCAATACCAAAGCAGGGTATTAAATTTGGTTCTTTTGCAGTTACATGGAAGGATCTTCTGGCCTTCCAATAGAATGTTTTCCATTTATTAGGAAAACATCATTTAATAGTATCAAATTCATATTATAAATTGCAGTTATAACTCTGTTTATGTTGTCTTTAATTTGTGTTCCACAGAAATGAGTTGTTCTTGACTCTCAGGCTTCCTCCAAAACTACTCCAGATTGTCTTTTTTTTTTTCTTTCTCGGTTGCTACTTTCTCTTTATGAATGTAACATTCAGTGTATCCTAAGAGCTTTTACCCTTTCAGACAGAAGGCCAAGGAGTCGGAGTCGTTAAGGATACTACTTATTTTGAAAGATGTATGCTGACTCTTACTTGTATTCCCAATTTTTACTGAGCACCTCTATGATTAATAGATGTGTTCCTGCCTTCCTTCCTTCCAGGAGTTCATTGTTGCTTGAAGAGCTGTCTGCAACTTTTTTTTTAGATTTACCACCTAAATTCATGAGTAGAAATTGGCAGAAGTTGCTCAAGCTACAAAACGTGGTTAATCATATTCAGATTTGCTTGAGATAGATGGTGTGCATCCATAATCTTCACTGATTTTTCCCCTTATGATGGTGCTTTGATTACAATTTGAATTTGAGATTTCACTGGGAAGAAGCACAGCTTGTCTGAGTATTTCTAAAACCTGGTCCTTGTGATGCTAGGAATAAATCAAGTGCTCCTGTGCACCATCTGTCTTGCCTAGTCAGGAGAGTTAGCAAAGTTCCAATGCCTGAATTATAGCTGGCAAAGCATTTCAAGAAAGTGACTTTGCAGCAAGTGCTTAAAAAGCCTCTGATTTCAGGTAAATAACCAGTCTTCAAGAGTTTTTGAAGCTTGTAGAAAGATTTCCTTCCTCTTACGGGAAGAAAATGATATTTTCCAGCTTTGCTGCAGAAAAGCTGAATGCAGAAGAATTACGATCAAGGGTGTTGCTTAATTCTCAAAATTACACATAAAAAATAGGAAAAGAAACTTAAATTACTGAATCTTTCATAAAAGTTGTATTAATACAAGTGATTAAAAAACTAACTCCTACAAGAAGCAGCTAGTGAATATAAACGAGGCTAGAGAAAGGGGAAAAAGAAGCTTCTGAAATGTTTGCCAGACTGTACAAAATTCTTACAGGGAAGTGGATGAACCTGATGTGATTCCTATATGAATTTTAATGTCATCTGCCAAACGCTAGCATTATTTTATTTTTTTTTCCCCATTCTACTAAGAAGGCTATTTCTTTGCCAGGCTCATAGCACAAAAAGTAAGAGTATATGCATGCTACGTTAATCTGTGTTGCTATGTTCTCTGGCTCTGATTCTGAATATTCTGATGCAGTGTTAAAACAAATCTTACGATATTAGAGGTACATCTGGCAACAGGCTAGAATGAAGATAACTTCTTTCAGGGTATCCCAGGGTATACCAGACTCAGATCCTTCCCGATGGTAGGAGTGGATGTATACAGCTGGTAACCCTGATGCTCTCCCCATGCGTAGCCGTTTGGAAGCTTTTCTTTCAAGACTAGGTTAACGCTATGTAGGATGAGTGGATACAATAGCTCATCCAGATGATCTAGGGGATCAATAGGCTTCATCACTGCTACCAGGGTTAAAGTTCTTATTTAGTGCTGTCTTTAGTTTCTAAAAAAACAGGACTGTCTACATTTTTTCCATTTTCTGGGCCAGTCTGCTTCACTTGGATCAATACAGAAAAGCTGTTTTGTCTTGGAAGAGAACCAGAAAATGGATGGCCTGTCTTTGATTTGCTTAAAGGAGGTATATCTTCCTGTCTTTTTGTCTAGTGACAGTATCTGGTTTTTATTTTCAAAGCTATTTATTTATTCATTCACCTCATGTGGCTGCAGAGCTGTTGTGTCTTAGCACTTCTTCCTTGGTGGTTTTTCCCTTCTGGTCCCATTGCTACCAGAAAATAATCTACAGTACATTATGGGGAGCTCATGCTCTAATTTTGTCTGTGTAGCAGAAAAGAGTGTGCCAGTTGCTTTTCAGGTTCTCTTGTGTTTTGGAGATGGGACATAGTTCTCTTATTCAGGGATTCCTTTGAGTAAATACAGGCAACCATCTGGGGAAGGGCTCCATTTGCTCATTCTAATGTATTTATGTGACTTTGTAGCCTCCACTCTTTTAGCTATAATGGTCCAAAAAGCGGCAATTGTGTATTCCATTTACCCGTTAAAGGTGGAAGGGACTCTTGTATGTCTTGTACAGAAAATCTGCCTACTGCAGTGGTTTATCTTAAAATAATAGATTGATAATATCTTTTGAGAGCAACAGCTTCTACAGTGAGGTCTTTTGCCTCATGCTCAAGTAGATTACTTACCAAATAAACTATTTTGTCGTCTTTAAAAAAAATAATAAATGAAACCCTGTAGAAATTTTTTTCTCTCTCTGAGGGAAAACATTAGAAAACAACTCCTTTGTTTAGTCAAATTTGTCTTCATTAATGATCTATGGAATAAAGAATAGGCACAAGTAGCACAGGATACCGATAAGGATCAGCACACCTGATCACAGAGTAATCATTTGATTACTGCATGAAGATTCAGTGACTTACAAAGCGGTATCCATGCGGAGGGACAACACTTGTGTAATTACAGCCTGTGAAGTTGTAAAGGCAGAAGGACAAGGATGTATAGGATTCCCTATAGCATTCTAGAGTAACAAAGTGGGAACAGTAAGCTCTCTGAGAGTTTTAAAGCCTTGAAAATTGGATTTTGTCATGAAAGTAATGAAGTCAATTTAGCAAACGGGGGAAGAGCTGTTACAGTATGATGTGATACGGACCCATTCCTGTTTCCAAATGTGGATAAATCTGTATTGATTATAATAGGTTTTTAACTTTTTGTCCCTCTTTAGAGTGAAATGCAACTGCGTGAGAAAGAAGTGATAAGACAGCAGCATGAGGAGATGTTGAATGAACACAGAGAACTGATTGATGCTTTGACTGCAGAAATACTGCTAGTGAGGGAAGAAAACACTGCTATACAGGTACCGAGCCCCCATCCCTCTCGAATGACTTGTTAGAATACTGAGTTGTGTTGCAAATGCGTGCTGAGATGCATTGTCATATGTTCAGGAGATTTTAACAATAAACAGAAAGAAAATGATAAAACTGAATGAGGAGTCTGAGAATCACAATAGCAGGCATGGAGGGGAAGGAATGTTTGGAAAATCAACATTTTATCTTCCTGTATGTTATTTAACTGTAAAGCCTGAGAAAATTCTAGTTCTGCTTCTATTACACTGAGCTTTACTTATCAATCTAAAGGTTTAAGCACTGCCTCCACTCTTGTATATTGTTAACATTACTGGATCAACAGAGCAGACTAGATATAATACTACACTTTTCTTTTTTTCAGTTTGCAGTGGAAGTAGATTTGTTCAATGATTACATTTGGGAATGAAGCAATAAAGCTGCATTGGAGACGATGTGGGGTGATGAGTTAGGAAAAGGGGAAAACAAAGAATTTCTTTGAGGCGGGAGAGAAAATAAATAAGAAACATCAAGACACCAATATTTAATACCTCGCTGGAATCTGAAAAATGCATGCAGTAGTATTAAGAGGCCATATTTCTTCTCAGAGCTGCCTGTGGTATATAATCTTAATTCCTGTTGCTAGAATACATGTTTTTGTATCTCTCGCTTTTCTTTTTCCTTCATCCTTTAGAATAAGCTCCAGCAATACATGACGGTAACAGATGAACAGCTGATCTCTCTCACACAAGCATTCAAAGACCTCCCTTTGGTAGAATCTAGAAAAGAACGAAGTCCAAACCATTTTGGAATTGCAAGCAGTGGTCCAGTGAATGGCCAAGGTGTGTGCATGTGTGTGTGAAGAATGAAATGGGAGTTGTGTCTAGTTTTTCCCTGTGGTGGAAAATTTGGTATTTAATAGATGTCTATTTGAATAAATACCTCTTGCATGAGCATGAATCTCACTTCTGGAAATTCGGATGTCGTGAGTTCTGCTGTGAGCACAAGCAGTTTGCTACAGATTATTTTTTGACCTATTATAGGTTGTATTCCATCCTCACTGGCATCCTTCTGTCTGGATGAGGACTTCAAGGCTAACCTTCTAGCCAAGTCTTGGGCTTAAGCTTTAAGTGATACATAATCTATAAGACAAAAATAAAAGGGGGGGGCACTGGAGAGAGTAGTTTTCAACCATTAAGATGACTTACAAAGTCATGTTTATTCTGAGGGTCTAAAAAAACCCCCAAACAAACAAAAAAACCCAAACAAACCTTCTTTCCAAACTGAATCAGGTTCCCACCTCTCTGTTGCTGAGGCAGCCTGACAGTATGAGATTGCTGCTTCCATAAGACGCTGGAGGTCGCTGCTGACCAGAAACAGCAGCTGCTGAGGCCTGTTCACTCACCAGGCAGAAGTGTTTCTTGATACTTGGGACATTATATCAGAGGTGAATGACCACTTGAGTGATATATAACACAGAAGGAGGCTAAGTTAAGCCGGTAGCACTGATGGCCAAACTAACCAAACATGATTCACTTTGTACTTTTTACGTTCTTTCACCACGGAGCTTTCTTACAACTGTCTTCCCTGATTGGTTGCTTAAATGCATTGGTTTTGCTCTCAGAGTCAGTAACGCCTTTTAAGTCCCAAGATTCCTTGGAACAATGAGTATTCCCTAGATAAATGTTGGTTTTGTGGACATTTTTGTGGGGATCTCGTGAAGAAGCCACATACCAGATCCCTTTTTTTGTGATTTACCCAGGCTTTGTCAAAGCAAACAAAAAATCCCACCCCAAAATATAAAACCTAAACAAACAGAAAAGCACTCCTCAAAAAAAAAACCAACCCGAAAACCCAAACAAACAACAACAAAACCCACCCCAACCTTCCTATAGATTTCTGCAAGACTAGAATTTCCAAATCTTTTTTCCTTATTGGTCTCTCTTCTCAAGAAGAGGCATCTTCCTGAGATGGAAGCGTCCTAAAGTTACAAAAATATTTCTTCCTGCTCCTCATTCTGAAAGAGACCTCTTGTACCCTGGTGTCAAACATTTGGGATTGCTAGTTTTAGCACAGAAACCATGTGTAAGTTAACACAGGACTTCTCTGGAGAGACAAGAGTGGCTGAGGGGCCATATCATAGTGGCAAATAGCATGTGAGGAGGATGCTTTGGAAACAGAGTTCTGTACAGTGCCACAGGGCAGGAAGATGTTTCTCATTTCGTACCACTGTCATTGAATAGTGGCTGGCAGGTTTTGAAGTTCTGAGAACCTCAGGAGTATGAACCACAAGCGGTATTGTGTACGAACAGCCTCTTCTGGCTCTTTGCCTTTAAAGGGTGCTTTTTGTCTCTTGCATTTTGGGATCAGGTATGTTCTGCTTAATTTTCTACTAACTTCTCTTTTGGGAACAAATGTCCTGAGCAGAATTGCGGGGAGACAATTCAAAGATAGCACGGATGGAGCAGTAGATGTAAGCATATTGAAATAACGTGGTCTTGCAGCTAGCTACAACTTTGATCTCATGCTATTCATTTTGTAGTTCAAAATAGATGACAGTGCAGACACAAGCTAGTTGTAGTTAAATACAGAAGAATAGCTTTTTTTTTTTTTTTTAACGGAGGAGATGTCTGATTTGAGTTAAGCCATAAAAAAGATCATCAGAGAGCTCAAAAAAACTTTGAATTGTTTTCCACTCGACCATTGTTGTCATCAAATTTATAATATAAATTCGTTAGGACAAGTGTGTATGTCTAGTTTTCACAAGAGAATACTACCAAATGCAGCTCACTGAAATACCTATTCCTCACAAGTCATATGTCTGTAAGTCTTGTGCATGTGCTACAGACAGATATCTTACAGGTATTCTGAAACTGTGAGGCTGTGTATAACAGCTCTTCTTGCTCTTAAGGCCAGTGAAAATTTCTGTTATGCTCCACTGAAAGAGTTCTGTTCCTGGGGATCAGAAGGAAGTTGGCAGTGAGTGGGGAGTATATTCTAGTCTGTCCTTTCAGATACTTGAACATTAACAGTTGGTATTGAGAATTTTCTGTATTGCAGAAAACCTAGGTTTTTTTTTTTTATTTTTTTTTTTAATTCTATCTCTGCTTTGTCTCTTTTTTTTAGAAAAAAATGATATGAGCTATTTGGAGCCTCGGGCTGATGCAGGCAACAGGGAAAGTATGCTGAAATTCCCACAGGAAGAACTTCCTTTTGAGTTTCTCCAGAGGTCAGGTGCTTCGGGTAGTGCAGGACCCGGCAGAAGCTTGCCAGCTCACGTCTTCCAGCCAGCTGTGCTGTTGTCACCCCCCCGGCAGAAGAGCAGTAAGGAATTGTCTCCCCTCCAGAACGGTGAGATCTCTCTGGCTGTAGTAGACTAGAGAGTCTGTGTAGTGTATTACTGTTTCAGTCTCGCCTAGACACATTGGCCCTACAGCTGGAATATCCTACCTCTGCACCCAGATTTGCATTTCTTTTCTTGCTATGCCTGCTGCTGGATTTCCTTTAGACTTTCTGTCCCCGGCAGTTCTCCATCTACTTTCTGCAGTCCTGCCAGTGGCAATCCAGACTGACATTTTTATTTTGTGCTGGTTTTGATTGTGACTTCTGTATGATCTGCTGTAGCTCTTTGTCTAGACAATGGCACATCATCTCAGATCTTCATCTTCTGATGATGTAATCTAGCCTCCATCATCTTTAATGGTGGGACCACTGAAGACTGGAAATTCAATGCCCCTGCAGCCCATGCTGCAGACAAACCAGGATGTTTGTAGGCTGTGTACTCCTGCTTTGAACCAACCTTACCAGCAGAGGTTTTTCTAAAAGCTATGGGAGCAGGTTTCCATTGGGTTTAATTTAATACACAGGACCTGGATGAAGAAGTTTTGGGTAAAGTTATGTGGTGCCATATAACCAGATTAACTCAGTCTTCTGTCAGTATCCATAGGTTTCAGAAGTTATAGGTCAGTAGCTCCATTCTAGTTGTTGGGAGGAAGAAGGTTCATTAGGAGTGATTAGGGAAGGTATTTCTTGTTTAAACTTAATGAAGTGAGTAGAAGAGAGGACCCTTTGTGACTCTCAAAATTAGTTGTTTCCTTCTCTAACTGTCATTGTAGTCACATCTTCCTGAATGTGCTAGGCCCCTGTATAACCCTCTGTTGTTGAGAAATAATTACATCTATGGTTCGCTTGATGGCTGCTGACGGGAAGTAGGGCACAGTAGTGGGGTTTTGTGCCTTCCCTCCTTCTTTCCCCCCCAGCACTTTCAGCTGTGTTGATTTGTAAGTCTTTTCCAAGTCAGAAGAGTAACCCCAGAGTCCTTTTGATTTAAGGAGTTGGCAGGGCAATTGAAAGTTTATATCTAGTTCAAGCTTTTGGTCGTCACCTGTGCTGCAGGGACACATGTAATAAATCAGGAGGAATCCAACTACAGGTAGCTTTCCGCAAAGAACATCATCTGGCTTCAGTCCCATTGAGAACTGTTGGATGTGGGCTGTGATTTGAAACAAATATAAAACTGTATTCCTAGGTTTCACTGTAGTTTAGCTGTGTGACAAATATATTGTTACTCCTTTAAGATGTCAAGGAAGATAAACGGTTCAACAAATGTTAAACTTCTTGAACGTTTCTGTATGACAAAATATTCATAAAACAGATTTACGTGTAAATTTTTAAATTTAATCCTCTGCTTAAGAGGCAAAAGCTGAAGCTTGTGAGGAATGGGCTATTTGGTATATAAAGGATGGAAAATCTGGGTTTGATCACAAAGTCCAACTTGGACTTAACACATAGCAGTGTGTGGTGTGTTATCGGTTTGCTAATGATGACTACAAAAAATGCCTAACTACTTTTGTTGGCCAGACTGCTTCCCCTTTCTTAGGAGCTTGAGTAAATAGCTAGATTCTTATGCCAAAAGTCTTCTATTATTTTGTTTTATTGTTCTAAAAGTTTTGTTACCAACCCAGTATAAATACCAGAACTAAACCACAGACTTACAGTTTATTGGGTAAGGTATCTGGATTGTGGAGAATGGAGGACTAAGTAGTGTTTGATCTACCAGCTGAGAAATTCAAAACTATTTATCTTCTCTCTGACTTCTCTCTCGAGCTCTAATTAAAGCCACATAAATATAAGACTCTTTGCAACAGGAAATATTAAACCCGGTGAGTTCTTGCAGCAGAATCTTCCATAGAGTGATTTTGATCAGTAACACCACCATTAAGGCTAGATGTTTTAATTCCAGTTCCTGCTTATTATTAGCCTCATGCAGTAAAGTCATTGTTAGTTTCCTTGATGAGGATCACATGTCTCTTTCTTACTGTCCTTTCTTTCTTGTTTGTAGGGTTTACAGCCATTCCTCAGTCTCCTGAAAACACTGAAATAGAACCGTGCAAGGAGAGGAGCTCACCTTCTTCCCTGAGAACACAAAGCTCAACTGAGGAGAACTGTCTCATCTCTCGAAGGCAACCAAGTCCTCCTGAAGACAAAGACTTGGAAAGTTCCCACAAGAAAATCAGTCTGTCTTGCCCAGGTGACACTAGGAAAACCAGCACAACTGAAGAGTTATTTCAAAACGGTGATCTGCTGGGACAGATAGCTGAGCTCACACGGCAGAACTCTCTCATTAAAGCTCAACTGAGCAAATTCAGAGGCTTCTCTGAAGACACAAGTGACTGCCTGCATCAGCCAGGTTCAATACCAAATGCAAATTCTAGTCCAGACTCTTCACAAGGACAGGTGAGAATTTTGTAGCTTTAGTAATATTAACAGCAAAAGCACTGCACTAACCCACAGATTCTTGTCAAGCTTGTAAAATACGTATTTAAATCCGTGCCTGTGACCCAAAAGTTCATGAGATTAAAGTTGGTGCAAGTACATCTCTTGCAAATACTTGATTATAGTGTTTGTACTGGTTGGATCTGTCTTGTGCTGCTGTGTGGTGAAAATCCCAGAATCTTTGGGAGAGAACTTGAATGCTCTAGTTAACATAGAAAACCTTTTATCTGCAAGTAAGTAGCTATTCAGTGGCACCCCAGTGAGTGGAGTTCACCACAGAAATGCCTAACCCCTGCCCTTGCTACTGTCTTTGGTTTTGTTCCATCGCAGTGGCTGAATTACTGTTGAATTAAGGATCCTAAAGATTTTAAATTTCCTAATGTAAACGTAGGCTGAAAGTGGTGTTGCTTTGTATTATGGTATGTAACGTTTAGTCATTTAGTTGTACAAGGTGATGTAAACTTTTTAAGTGTTGTTTTTGTGGAAAAAATTACTGGAGGGGGAGGGGTCAAAGTGCATGAAAATCTGGTTTAAAGATGAGTTCCAGGATTCTTCTGCTAGAAATCTGCTTTTGCTTCCCCACGCTATCCTGAATATGTAGCTGACTAATTAAATATTTTCCTAATTGTGGTTAATTGCTGGAAGGTTTGGGGGTTTCTTTTTTCTTTTTTTAAATTATACAAAAAATAGCTGGTTTTCCTGTTTGTAGGAAGATCAACTTAAAATATTGTTGCGTTTAGTGAACTGCAGGACAGTGAAGGGGACAAAATCAGATTTTTCTGCGGAGGTGTTACAGAATTACGTTTAATTTCAGTTTAAAAAATAAATGCCTAGAAGTACTTGAAATATATTGCATGCTCTCCCTGAAGGTGCAAACTGTAGGTTTTTAATTGTAAGTAATTATCCAATTTTCCGAGTAGACTCATCTTGTAGCGTCAAAGAGCTTGGAGGAAAGAATAGCAGAGCTGAATCGTCAGAGTACAGAAGCACGTGATAAACTGTTGCAGCTAATAGAGCAGCAGAAATTGGTTGCTGCCAAAATGGTCCCGCCGATGATATCTCCTGTTCTACCCCCCTCCCTAACTTATACTGGTAAGTACCCAGCTTCAGGAGAAACAAAAACTAGTAAGACAATGTTTTTCCTCTTTTGGGAGTTCTCTGTCCTTATCTGATTGGATCAGCGGTTGTGGTCAGCGGTGCAGTTGTTATTAATGTCTGTGTGGTACAAACACTCCTTACTTCAGAGAGCTAAAAATGTATCAGCTAAAATTCTCCTGAAGTTAGTTTCTTAATAATTAGTCTGCTGCAAATATCATGCTTCTCGGTAAAGCTTTTCTTTGCTTTGTCCTTGTCTGCAGAACAGTCCCGCTACATAGTCACTGGTGGGCAGAACTAGCCTCTCTGCTGGAGAATCTTTTAATAAAAGGACTGAGTGTTTACATCAGGCTTCTAGAAATCACAGCAGAGTGGTTGTCCAATTCTTAACCACACTTTAGTTTTTGGTCTTTTGGGTGCTCTTGCCATCAGGCTACCTCGCTGAGTTACTGCCAGTGCTAAGAGAAGGAAGTAAGTGAAGCTTCCAGTCATCTGAAGATAAATCAGCGAAGGGAATATTCTTGCTGATTCAAGATTCATAGATTGGCTGCCGTGTGTATCTATAGATAAAAATACTCTGCAGCAGGTGAGGGTTGCCTTATCTTTTCATGGAGCTACTGCAGTTACAAGCAGAACTGCCGTGAGCACATACATATGCTCTGTCCAGGATACCTGCCCTTTTGCCCCTTCCTAAACCACAGAGGCTGTATAAAGGGAAGGACTTGAGGGGGAGAGGAAGGACAGGGAGGAGAGACTACATGTGTGTGCATATGCCTGCAGGTGCATATGCAATGACTCATGCATGGGGATCATAACACTTTTAACACTTTTGTGGCTGCTGTAACATAAATTCAGCATGAAAGGTAAAATCTTAAAGGAACAAAGTAGAGAAATCAGAAGCCTCAAAGTCTCTGACTGCCAAAAACCAGACGGTTTATCTATGGAAGAACCATTCTATATCTGTGCACGTTGTCCATAGTTGCTCTGAGTATCTGCTTTCATTATCTGTCATCTTCAGAAAGTGGGTAGGGGGTTGATGTTTAGCCTGATGTTTTATGTCTGCTCTGTATTTTCTGTGCCACTGTGAAGAGTTATGTCATGCCTCTCAAAAAATAGAAAAATGAAATGAATGTTGCGCGATGTTGCTGTATTCTCGTCAGAATCAAGTTATTACTTATTGCCTAGAAAATGCAAGGAAGACAATTGAAGTGTCTATTCCTGTGGCAGATGCTATGGACAGCTCCAAAGACAACAGTGTTTCCCCTGCCAGTATGACCAGTATAAGAAGGTAAATGTTAACCCTTTACTATTTCATTTTTCTAGTATCTTGATTACCCATCCAGCAAAACTTGAACACAGTAGAAAAATTGCCACATTGTTCTTTGGCTTCATGGACTTTCCCTGACTTTATCACACTGAACTCTGTGGGAAATGGAACAAAGGTCCAGTAGCTTTTTCACTATTTCCATTGTTTGTATTTAAAACACCTGCAGTGACATAAGACAGATGACATGGGTTGTTGAAGACTATTGATGAGGGGTCCTAACTCAGGATCTGAGACATGATTCCATTAGTCACTTCCTCTTTTCACTTTTTCAATCTCATTTTGAATGTCTGCAGGTCTGCAGGCGACTCTAGCAAACCTTGTTCACCCCTAAGTACCGCGTCAGAAAGTGTGAAATTAACTCCTGTCAGCCAAAGGCCAAAGGTAAGACTGAAAAAATCTTCAGCTGGAAAGTCTGATTGGCGATGACATTGAAGGAAAAAGCAACACAGATAAAGAAGGGGAGAGAGCTCTGTCCTAGCTTAAATCTACTGAGCCTAATAGTAATCAACTCATGGCAGTCTGGATTCTGCACAATTCCTTAGTGGAGCGCCTGAGTGCTAGTGACATTAGTTGTTTGCTGCCACAGAGATGTTATTTGCAAGTGAATCATCCTGTAACTACATTTTCAGCTGTGGCAACTTCACGTGTTAGAACTGGGAACCTCTGGCAGTCTTTCACTGGTGGCTTCAGAGAATTTCAAGTAATGGTTATGATGTACTGGTAGAGCCATATCTAAGAGGCAAGCGAGCTCTTACCTAGCTATTGCACGTCAGTTGCTGAAGGATAAGTAAATCCCAATGCAAAGAAAAATCACCAGCCTGGATCTCTGATTCCTGATGTGCAAAGAGAGGAATAGACTACAGTGAAATGATTTCATGGGGAACTGCAGGCAGTAATACAGTCTGGTAAACCAGTTGTAGATCTGTTTGTGTGCTTGAAAGCAACTATGAAATATTAATACTGTCTTTCCTGATGTACAAAATAACCTCATTTAGGAGTGATAGAGAAACGAAGTTAGGGTCCAAGAATCCCTATCCTGACAGCAAAGTACACATACCCAGAGGGGAAATTCAGAATACTTAAAGTAGATGTGGCTTAAACTAGGTGTCTGAAGTAGGTGGCGTGACTACCTCCATGGTGCCTGTAGCAGACAATTGCTACGTGTCAGTGAATTGATACGTAGCAATCCTACAGAAGCCAGCGCTAATAAGCAAGTCTGTGGGAAATTTATGATGTATGAATTTCATCTGGTTTCTTCTTTTGCAGGTGGAAAAGCAAAAAGAAGAAGGCTGGTTTGCACTGTCAATGCACGTTATGTAAAGGAAGCTGCACTCAAGTCCTTTAATTATTTTTTTTTTAATGAACCACAATTAAATCACAATAGTCACCCTCTCCAGATGTATAGTTTAACTCTGAAGTGCTTTCATGTCAGTGCCATTAGTATGAAAAGGTCCATATGCTTTGTGCCATACAAAGCACTATAGGAAGTCCAGGGAATGAGATTCTGAACTGGATACGCTGCTGTGACATCATCCCATTCCACTGAATAAATCTTTCACAAGATTGTAAACTGAAGCTGCTGTAGCAACAGAAAGGAGCATCTGATATCTGTGTTAGATACGCTGAAGACAGGAGGTTTTAGAAAACGCATGTGAAACTTTCTGGGGCATGTATTTGCACAAGATAAGAGAATGAAAAAAAAAAATCAAGAAAAACAGAGAGGGAAATGTACCTATGTTCCAAAGCAAACTGGAGATCAGGAAGCCAGTCTGTTCCTGCTGGATAAGAATTTGCATCAGAAATAATTTGTGCCTTCTGTGGCTTACAGTTGCTCCCAAAAGTTGTGTTTTCTGTGCAGTCAACATATTGGGGATTGCATCTGGACTCAAGGATTGCTTTTTAAAAATTCCATTTAATATTTTTATACCAAATAGAAAGTGTCTCTTTGAAGTTGAAATCAGAATCTATTTGCTGTGTAGGAAAGTATGCTCTCTTTGATACAATAGAGAACTGTGATATGAGTACAGCTGTATTAAGCTGTTTTGTTATGCGTATATATAATACTCTAATGATCATGTTTTTATATTGTTTTTATTTGACTTTTTAAACTAGCCATTATGTTGTTATTAACGATTAACAGCAAAATCTAGGACTCTGAGGAAACGCTTATATATCTGTTCCTTTACATTGTAGTAAACCTGGACAAAAGCCTTTATAATGGAAATAAAAATAGAAAACAATCTACAAGTCTGGGGAAGAAAATATGTGGAAGTCTCAAAACCAGATTTTGAGTAAAGTTGTTTTATTTTTTTCTTTTTTTTTAAACTGTTAATTTTGCCCTAAAGATACTGATGAGCTGGGGCATTAAAAGGGGCCAGCCTATATTCTTTCAATCAATTCAATTCTAGGAAAATGAAGAAAAGAGACTTTTTTCCTTGTCCTTTTTTTCCTTGTCCTTTTTTTCCTTGTCCTTTTTTTCCTTGTCCTTTTTTTCCAAGGACAGGTTTTCTTTTAAACAGATGCAGAAAATCTAAAAAATGTGGGATTTAAAAGAGGACCTGTCCAAATATTCATTTCTGCAGGTTATTTTTCTGACATTAACTTTGGGAAGCAAAATAGTCCTGTATTTTGCGAAATAACAGTCAAAATTGCTTGGAAGAAGGCCCCTAACTCATGCAGAGGCAGAAATGCCATGGTTAGGAGGGACTACATAACCATAGCACCCACGCATTAGTACTGTTGCTTCTGCCTTCCCTCAAGCTCATGGTTGCTACAAACGCTCCATAACCATTTAGTCTGAGAATTCTTTTTGGAGTACAGGATTGGAATTAATCTTTTGAGTCATCATCTGGTTTCTTTAACTTGGACGCTGCTCTGTCAAGTAACTATTTGTTTGGAAGTTGGATCATCTAGCTGTATTCCAGTCCAGAAACACTTGGTGAGGTGAGAAATACTGCTAATTTTGCTTCGCGTTGTCAGTGAAATCTGAGTCTCTTTGAGATCACAGAACTCAGGTTCAGGAGGACTGCAGGTCCTGCTTTGGAGTCGGGACTAGTGAGGGACATGTTGCCCCATAAAACAGAGTCTGTGGTGCAGAGCACCCAGCTTGTGGCCATCTGAAGCGGTAGGACCACACAGAGCTCCGGCCTGGCTTCTAAAAGGCACATTAACAGAGCAGTGCATTCAGATTAGTAACTTGCCTCTCGGCACGGCTAACTAGCCCGGGTGCCACCTTGCACCGATGAGGGTAGTCTGGGGCCAGAGCCCGCTTTCAGCACTAAGGGCAAAGTGCTCTGTGCTCATCTGGGAAGGCAGGAACATGTTACTGGGTGTCTCCAGTCACCAACCCTTCCGCATTCTGTGATGGGGGGTGGGCAGCCTTCTGCGGCTCAGGCGGGGGTCACACAGTGCTTCGTGGCTAAAAACGAGCTGCAGCTGAGATGGAGCAGAAGTGTGTTTGCTGGAGTAGGCTGAAGTATAAAGCTGAAGGCAGTTACTGAGAAACTGTGTTACTGCTTGGGGGTTTTGGTTTTGTTTTTCGCCTGTTCTAGACCAAGCAACGAAGTGCAGCTGTCACCAGCAGTAACACACCTGATTTCTCATATCCAACGAAGGAGGAAGTTTTAGGGCTTAATTTGATCTTTATTTTTCAATTTTGTTAAATCAGAAAAAGGCTGCCGTGGTCTAGTCCCGGTGCTGTGTCAGTGCAGTGTGTTTTATTGCCAATGCCTTTCTGATTTTGCATGATGAGCATTTTGTTGCCTTGCTTCCTCTGTTTCTGGGCCTTTCGTGTTCCCTTTTGTCCAAAATGTCAGCAGAAGGACATTTGGCAAAGAGCAGGTACAAAAGAGACCTGCAGACTTTGTTTTCTCTCGTCCTCCTTTTTTACCAGGCATACCACATAGGAGTTAGTTTCCCCTTGAAAACATTTCCCTTAGAAAGCATGGGAAAGTTTCGTATACATATTTTGATTACAAAATTCTAAACTAAAACGTCATTGCAAATAGTGGTTTCATTTTCTTTTTGGAAATGGGAAAACTCAGGGTTTTTCTTGGGTTTTGAATTGTTTCCTCTTTCATAGTCATTACTATGAAAGTTACATGAGGAGATTGTACAATGTGTTGCCTTTGGGTTTTATTTTGGTTTTGATAAATAGCTGAGGGTGAGGAGCAAAGAGATGAAGTTCAGAAACAGATCTTGCTTTCTGTTTCTAAGCTTTCACCCACTTGTTCCAGTTTCTAGAGCAGAACTGAAAATTCTCTAGGTCTGAACTTTAATTTTTGTTTTACGTTAGGCTTTGGGAGAACATATGAAGGTCTTTTTAAACAGGAAGATCTCAGATGGGAGTATTTCCCCCTAAAACCTTTAGCTATTCAGAATTGCCAACTGTTAAGAAGGCAATCTGTTGAATCATGTTGATTCATGTTGTCTAGGGCGGTGTTGAGATGATAGCCACGTGGCCCTACAGGTCTGAGGTGACGGGGACTGGTGCTGAGATGCCTTATCCTATTTAACTGGAAACAAAGAGGTCTCTTACAGCTTGAAGAACCTCTGTGATGACAGCACGAAGAGGGGAGGGCTACTATGACAAAATAAGGTCTAAGTTAAGGATGCATTTAGAGCCACACACCAAAAGGAAGGTGAAGAGCTCTGTAGGTCCAGAATATAAGAATATTTTACTACTGTGAGATGCTTAATCAGCTTCGTGCCTTAATAAAAATTTGCTCCTTTGTTTATGTTAGCTTTTTTCAGTACTTTTTCTAAGGCTGAAATTTTTGTATACTGCAGTAAATTTAAATGCCTGAGACTAATTAAACCCCACGATATCCGAGCGCCTTGTTTCTGCCAAAGTGGAATTTTTTTATCTGTGACTTCTTTCTCTAAGAAAGCAGACATAAGGAGTTTTATGTAATAAGGGAGACTTCAGGCACGCGGTTTTAGAGGTGCACCTCCTGAGAGCTGAAATACAGTGTCTGGACAGTCAGATCAGCTGTGACATACCTATATTGCTTTGCAGTGTTTATTCCATTGCAATACCTGCACGTGGTCATACCGAGGACTAAGAAGCTTCTGTTTCGGAGGTTTATCCACACATTTCTGCAGGCTCAACTTATTTTGTGCCTTTGAATGAAAATATCGTAAATTGTCAAGGCTAGATGAGGAATTTCATCTTGTGCAGCAGCACAACTCCTGTGTGTCTAAACCTAGTCCCTGCACAACCTTTACTGAACCCAATGTTCTACGAACAAGATTTTCTCTTCAAGCGTTCAGGGTTGCACTTTGGGGCTGCCACAGAGATAAAGCTATGCTTCCAGGGACAGCGGCAGAGGGATAGATGGAAGTTGAAAAAAACCCCAATCATCTACTGGATGGAAAGAGATTTGTCATAATGTATTCATGTAACAGTTAACCTGAGCAAAGCCAAGCCTGTGCTGTGCTGCACGTGCGGCATGGCCTTCGGGCTGCGTCATGCTGCACGTACCCCTGGCCCTGTTCTAACAGAGGAGCCTGCAGGCAGCTCCCCCTCGGTGCTGGTGATTCCACCATCTGTGTGGCCTTGCTTTCCTTTATCTAAAAGTGTAGAAGTTCCAACAAGAAGTTCCTACACAAACTTCTCTTCTGTAGAAATGATTAATAAATTTCTTCTTTTTTTTCTTGAAAGAAAACTATATAAACCTTCAATGACCAAAAAGGAGTATCTCTCCGTGGACGGGACCTGTGGAGAAATCCATCCAGGGTCCATTTGATGCTGCGTGAACACGCGGTTCCCAGCATCTCTTTACATGAGGAAGGTGAAAGTGCAGACCCAATTGTGACTGCCCACTCTGCGGGGCCTTTCTGGGTCTGCAAAACCCTAAACGTGGGATGAGATAAGCGGAACAAATCTGGATACGATTTTTTTTTGGTACGAGGAGGGAAACAAATCCCGGCACCTTAGAGAAAGCAAGGGTGCGCAGGGTGGCCGGGAGGCACGCAGCTCCCGCAGTCCCAGCTTTGCTGGTTTGGAATTGCAGTCACGTGCCAGAATAGTCTCTCTGGGAAGAAGCATGAGAGATATTTTTCACGTATTAAAGATGTCCCTTTGTGATGCATGTTAGCACTTTGCATAGTGTTTGTTATCTAAAGAACCTGAGCGATCCGAAAGGGCTTTCTTATCCAATGTTTTAGCTGGAGAAACTGAGGCACGGAGCGAGCCTGTGGGAAGTTCCCTGTTTCCTGGTCTTGGCACAACACTGTTTCACCCAGGGGCTGGTCTCAGGGATACCGTGCCCCAGCACTGTGAAAGATGTCCATCTGCGTGGATGAAGGACTGAGGAGTCCTGGGTCACCTCTACTCTTTAGAAGCACAAGTTTTGATCAAGGAAATCCTCATATCCTCATGATATTTACTTTCTTGCTGTTTAGGTGAGCACAGCCCATCCTGACAGCTGTCCTGTACATGGTCCTGTGCCATGGCAGGATTCATAAGGCTCCTGTTCTTTTGTCTTCCCTTCTGTGGACCTTGAACGCAGGGGTACTAATCTGGGGGATGTGTGGAGTGGTGTTTCTTCGTAGAATCCAGAAGAAGAAACCAGAAGTTTCTGAAGATAATCTCTTTCCCATGCTTATAATGGACAGATAGAAGAATTAATATATATTAATATTCCTTGTATTTCAGTTTTTAGACATCTAAGTAAGTGCATTGCCTCAGGAGCATTTCTTCTGAGCATAGAAAGCACAGGTGATTCTCCTTCTTCACTTCAAACCCACCAGTTCTCCGGGCGAGGGGGACGAAGGTGTGGGGCAGGCAGGAAAAAGCAGCACGTTGAAAAAATGCCTGGATCCAGATTACAACCCAGGTGCTTCTAACTCTCCGTAGCATCCGTTCGCTGCGGAGAAGGGGACCTCCAGCTCTGGGTGGGGTGGAGCTGAACTGAAGAGCTGCTGGCACCAGGGCTTGCTCCGCTCCCTCCAGGCTGAGGAGTACAGTTACTTCACCATTAAGAACAATTAGTCACAACCTCCAGTCTGGCCCCATCTTCTCCAGAACTGCTGGATGCAACTGAGACGGCACCTCTTTTCAGCCTAGTGAGCTTGCCAGGCATAGTTTCAGCAGCAGCTTTAAAAAAAAAGCAAAATATCCTTGTCTTTGTGCGTGCCTGTCTATGGCTCCTCTGTAATCCCCTGCACAGCTCCTAGGTGACTTTTTGAGGTAGGAATAGGGAGCAAGGTGCTTAGGAAGAACCACCTTGGAGTAGAGAGATGACCCAAAGCAGCTGAAATTCTAATCCAAAGCAGCTGAAATTCTAGCAGGGACACTTGAATAAAAAACCTTAATACTCATCTTTCTTCCTCTGTCTTTTTTTTTCTTTCTTTCAGCAGAAGGTCTCAATAGCAACGAAGTGAGGAAAAAAGAGTTTGGGTTGCCCCTGCCCTCAGCAGTTCTGCTTTCTGGCCAACAAACTGAACAGGATGGAGTGCAGCGCGTTAGGCACAGGAAAGGAGATAGGTGAATGAGGGAAGAGGAGCCTGGGGCAAGTCAAGCAGGTAAGGAAGCAGGAGAGCTATGCCGAAAGCAGATGCGTGCGTGCCAGATCAAGCTTTCCTGCCTGGAAACGAATGTGATAAGCCGGCTGGGCTGCTACACACAGCTGCGGCTGGCCTGTACCTGTCTGAAAGAAAATGCTGTCTCTCATTAGACTGACATCTGCTCCTGCAGGGAGCTAGTTCTTCTGCAAACTTGTTGCAGTTTCCTACAGATTTTATATTTTTATATATATATACACAAATATATATACACACGTATGCATAAAAATATTGCATTGTCATAGAATCATGGAATGGTTAGAGTTGGAAGGGACCTTAGAGATCATCTAGTTCCAACCCCCTGCCATGGGCAGGGACACCTCCCACCAGACCAGGTTGCTCAAAGCCCCATCCAGCCTGGCCTTGAACACNGTGTTGAGGACTCCAAAGCTGGACACAGTACTCCAGGTGGGGTCTCACGAGTGCAGAGTAGAGGGGTAGAGTCACCTCCCGATATATACACACACACATATATATACATACATGTATGCATAAAAATATTGCTTTGTCAGGTCCCATACTGACCACAAACCTCAGGTTTCTGTTCCTAGTGCTGCAGGGAAAGCCCTGTTCTGACACCCTTCACCCTGTGCCCAGCCTGTGGGGCCATGGGGCAGGCGCCAGGCTGTGGCAGGGTGCTGCAGGAGGGGATGCTGCCCTGGTGCTGGGATGCTGTCTCAGTGACCCCACCAGAAGGCACCTTCTGACGTTGTGCCCTCACGCCACAGACACCCTCTGCTGCAGGATGTGTTCTCCCCACACACATGCCTCAGTCCTATGACCTGTAGCTGCTCTGTGGGCAGCACAGCTAATTCTGCCTGTTTTTCTCTGGAGTGCTGCCCCATTTTTCTACTTGCCTCCCAACACCACCATGATAATGTTACTCTTCTCCCAAGGAATGAGTGATAGGACAAGAGGAAATGGCCTCAAGTTGCACCACGGAAGGTTTAGATTGGATATTAGGAAAAATGTTGTCAAGGGTTGTCAAGCATTGGAACAGCCTGCCCAGAGAAGTGGCTGAGTTGCCATCCCTGGAGGTATTTAAAAAGACCTGTAGATGCAGTGCTGAGGGACGTGGTTTAGCGATAAGTTAGCAGTGCGAGGTTAACGGTTGGACTTGATGATCTTAAAGGTCTCTTCCAACCAAAACAATTCTATGATAGCTACATCCTCACGCAATATCCTACCGTAATATATTTCTGTCTCTCATGGTCTTGGTAGCAAATGGAAAGAAGAATGGCTCCGTTGTCTTCTCAGTGTGAGCATTAAGTGTCTTCTTTATCCACCTTCTTTTGACTGTTGAAACTTACAGTCTTTCAGATCCCTTCCCCTGTCACAAATACGGCTGAAGGGGAGGTAAAAAGGTTACTGGCATGACAGATATAAAATTTACTTCCTTAGAAAACATGGCTTGAAAAAAAAAAACAGTTTCATCTTCCCTTCAGAAAATGCAGGCAGGATTTAGGAGAGATTAAAAAGAATATATATAGCAGCAGAAAGCTGAAAGTGGCAGCAGGTGGCTGGAAAGCTGCAGGGAGGAGGGGAAAGCAAGAATGTCTGGTCAGAAGCCACAGCAAGAGCAAGTCTGCACAAAGCCAGCGTTGCCGAGTGTTTTAGCTGCAGCTGCTTTTGTCTTCAAAGAGCCGCTGCCAACTGAGAGGGATATTGCTTGACCATCTCGAATTCTGTGCTTCCTGACGTAAATCTGGATGGCAAGAGAGATCCACCTATCTTCTTTTGCTGCTTTCTTTCTGTGTTTTGTCTGTTAGCTGATCTCTGCACCCTCTCTGCTTCCAGTTTGCTATTTGAGGGTCGAGCCAGGCACCGGTGAGTGGTGCTTGTGCCTCTTCCATCAGTCGGTGTGAGCAACGTGGGTTGAGTCTGCCAGGTGTGCTGTTTTCCTGCCTTCTTCCTTCACCGCTCCTTCTGGTGTTCCATGTGTGGCAGCGGCTTAGGGAAATGCACCTCAGAGGCTGGCATGAAAACAAAGAGGCTTGGGCTTATGTTAAATGAGGTCTCTTGCGTTTCAGTTCAGTTTAGTCCCTTGAGCTCAACATCAGCCCGAAGAGAAGCAGGTACTAACAAATTTAAAAGAGAGAGTGTGTATGAGTGTATGCGTGAAGGGAGATGTTTGGTAGTGAAGGTGTTTCTCTGACAAATGAGTACCCCCGGAAACACCTTGTAGAGTTGGGGCATATTAGTTGTTTAGAATAAATAAATAAATTTCAATGAGAATAAATTACTTAGGGTTATAATATGGTGTGATTTATGCTGTTTGCTTAGCTTTACTTAGCAAGAGTAGCTAGATTTGCTGAAGCCTTTGTAATAGATTTATTTTCCTTAGTAATTTTTCTAGCAGCTGGTACAGTGCTGTGTTTAGTCGTTTAGAATGGGAAAGTAGCTTGATATCACACTCATGTTTTGGTAGCACTTTTCCCAAATCTGAGACTCCTCAGTTCTTCATGTTTAGCCAGTGAGCGCAGGTGCACAAGGAGTGTAAACCAGAAGATAAGGAGGCTGCAACCCTTGGCTGACACTGCAAATCAAGATAAGAGCCTGCCTGTCTGGACACAGAAGAAGAATTCAATAAGATGTTAGAAGGCCCCAGACCAAAAATCACCATTGAATTAAAAGGTGTGTGGACAGCGTGTGAAGAGTGCAAGAGGGGTGGGTATATAAATCACAAGCGTGATTGCCCAGGGATTTCTTTGTTTGGGGTCGCTCTCTTTGGAGGCACCCAGCCTGGGCTGTCCTTGCCGCTGTACCTTTCAATTAAATTAATTATTTTGTAAAATCCAACACTTGAGACTCTGCTGTGGGAAACCTAGGGTCAAGCCTGAAGAAGGAGGAAGCATGCCCGAGAGTGTGTGTGGGTGCAGCACCATGAATGGTGTGTGAACACTTGGGCAGTGGCTTCTCCTTTAGCAGTAGAAAGTCTGTGAGAGATCCCAGGGCAGAAGACCTCCCTCTCCATCCCGCGCACTGTTCCCAAGTAGGGGATCAGTGCTGTCTTTCTGCAGCAGCTGTCCCATTCCCCTACGCCATCAGCTTGCAGAAATCCTGTCGCGTGAGCCTTGACCTGGGGCAATGTGCTTGTGTGCCCTTCAGGTCCAGCAGAGGCAAAGGCCAATGGGCACCTCCTTTTCCAAAGGCAGACTTGCTTGTTGGAGCTTGATTCTGCTGTATTGGAGAGCAGTCCTACTCCTTCCTCTTTGATGGGAGTGACCTTTGCCACCTGATAGAGAAGAAAGAAAAAGCAGCAGTTGTGTGGCCCCACAAGTTATAGGGGCCAGTAACCAGACTGATGCAGGAGTTGAAGAAGATACCAACACAACTCAGAAGTCTGGGCTGAGACAGTGACACGTGAACCCAACTGAAAGCGTTTTCTTTATAACTAGGCACACATAAAAACTGTGTCTGAGATACTACACAAAATCTGGAGCCAGGGGAGCACGTTAATGACATCTGCATTGTGCTTCATAGCCAACCATGAGCCTTTTACCAGGTCTAAAGTTGCTTCACACCTTGTGCTGAGGGCAGGCGTGGATGAGCATCGGCATAAGGAGAGGGAGGTGGCTTCGCCCATAGGCATGGCTATGCCTATTCTCCTGTCCCACCTGTCCTCATGACTGCACCGAGCAGCTCGTGAAGGCAACTGAGCTGGGCATGGCATCTTTCTCAGGTGCTCGCTAGCATCGTGGGCAGCCCAGACGCCCAGGAGGTGGGAAATGCCTGAGCTCAGGCTGGCCTCAAGTGGGGTAAGCATAGGTGCTCGTGCTCTGAGAGCCCCGGAGCATTAGGCTGGATGCAGAAGGCGAGGGCTGGGGAAGACACCAGCCTCGACGCCTCAGTAAATAGACAGAAAATAACAGACTCTTGGACCAGAAGCTGAAAGAAAAGTACAGAAATGCTCCTCCTGACAGTGAAAAGCCACATACTTTTAAACGCATGTTTAGCTGGATGTGGAAGAGATTCTGCCTTGCTTGTTGGATTTTCCAGGTGAGGTTGATATGAATGGAAAGAGCTGTTGGCTGGGTGGCTGGGGAATAGACAACACAAAACATCTTGAAGGAAACAAGCAATGATGCATCAAGTACTCCAAGAAGACCAGCCTGGTGGCTCTGCGTGTTCCGCGAAGTCTGTGAAACACAGTTGCTCCCAGGGCTGACAAATCTACAGTAAAACTGGAGTTGCTGGCCAACTGGAAAGCTGCCAACTGTTCCACTTCTCTTTTCTCTGTAAACTCCCCAAATAAGCTGTTTTCCACCTTCCCCTGGCTGCTGTTAACCCAGGCTGTGGCACTTGACAAGTTCTCTGGTTTCTGTCAACAAGATCTCTATAAGTTTCTTTCTGAATAACATTCAGAGGTTCTTTTTCATCTTGAACTTTTCTGCGAGCCCAGGATTGCAGGTCTGCTTCTTGCTGTCCCGTTCACTAATGACTTTGGCTTCACCACCTTTTCAGTTCGTTTCTTACGGCAGGATATCCAGAAACAGCTCCCTAAAATTAACAGGTAGGGTCAGGGAAGTGTGAGGCATCCCGTTCCAAATGTAGTGAATGGTTTATACCCACACTACTCACAAAGAGTCTAGGAAGGAAACTATGCTTTAAAGATGTTTTGGTACATGATATGAAAAGTTTTACCAATATTTCTTCAGAGTAATATAAACAGGAAAGCAGCACAAAGCTCTCCCCAGGACAGGCTAATTAGCAAATACAATAGAAATATTAGTCCAAAGCCCTTGAAGGGAAGGGGGAAGGAAACCATCAAACCTACCATGTCTCTGTGTGATGATCCAGTGCTTAATGGCAGGAAATGAGAAGCAAATAAACAGGAAAAAGAGGAAGGAGCTGGCAGGGAAAGTGTGGTACGGAAAGAGAACAGTTCATCCAGAGCAAGTACTCTGAGAGGCTCTGATATGCATCTTTAACAATAGGAGGGGGAAAACAAGTTTGAAGAGGACTCCATTTCAAGTAAATCTTGGGTCAAATGAGGAATTACCCATCCATCAACTCATGTGAAATGTGGCAAAAGGAAAACATTATTGCTTAGTATAACTTTAATGACACATTTTCATTGCTTCATTCTCGTAACTATGCTACTTTATTGCCCAGCAGTGTTTAAAACATGTTTGTTTTTTCATCGTTATGTTTTGTCCAGCTACAAAGCAAACTCTCAGTAATCCGAGACAGGAGAGGGCCTCCCAATCCAATTCTTCCAGTGCTCTGCAACCCAATTAGTTTATTGAAGGTATTCACAGAATGTCAATGTATGTGTCCATTGAGTTGCCTTCCACAGTTTAGGACTTAGTGGCATTGGGGCTTCCTCCACTGATTGGCAATAGCCAAGAAAGCAATATTATGGGGCGAGTAATCAGAACTGAAGCACGAGTCTGTACCGAGGCAGCTCCTGTTTCGCAGGCTACTGGGTTAGCTTTGCTTTTTTTTTTTTTTGTTTTTCATTTCTGCTTTTCTTTTCTTTCTCTGACTCTCACGGGGCTCTTGTGACCATTCTCTCCAGCTCATTTCACTGCAGCTCCCTCTAGTCATCTGGAGGTTGCTACTGTGTCATGGATATATGACTCAGCAGTGATCTGTCCTGTGCTCTGACCTGATCAGCCTCAGAGCAGATGATCAGATCAGATAAGATCACCCTGGGGTGGAACCTCAGATTTCCTCTGCAGTTGCCAGCCATGGCTTATTTCACCATCTCTCTGCAGCAATGGGAGAGGCTGCCATTCTCTAGGTAGCTTGCCTTTTCCACGTAAGGGCGACGTTACGATTCTTCTCCCGTTTTCTTCCCACACCCACGCTTACAGTGTCATTTGCTATTCCTTCCACCAGTATGATTAAAAGAACCGGTCTTTCCTCTCTGCCACAATGTCTAATATCGTTATCAAGTCATCTTCTCTCACAATTACTGCAACTTTTATCCTCTCTAACCTCCGCAGCAACCACTTCACTTGCTGATAGTTAATCTGAAGGAGGCTGCTAGAACGTCTTTTCTTTTGTGATCGGCTTCAAGGTTGTAAACACTTGATCGTGGTCTAAAACCTGGATCTTATTTTACAACATAAAAGACGCAGAAATGTTTGAGTGCATGGCACAAAGAAGACCGTGTCTTTGTCGAGCCATTATGCATCAGAGGGATGCCAACATCCGCTGCAGACTGAGTATTTACAGATCAGTAGGTTCAGATAATTTGCACTCAGAAGTCTTAAGAAAACCTGACTGGAGATCTCTCTTCCTTGTTGATTTTTAATGTAATTTAGGAGACTTAAAATCCAGAAGTCTCAAATGGTTTTCATGTCACGCTGGTATTCAAAAGGAGAGGACAGGTAAGATAGGCATCATCCTAGGCAAACTAATGGAGAAGCTGGTACAAAGTTCAGTCATTAAGGGCTGAATGCAGCACATTATATGAGTATCATTAGTGCTAAGTCAACATGGTTTTACAGAAAAGAGTGCTTTCTTTAAAAAACAAATATCCAATTTCATTTCTGAGGAGCTCACAAATCAGATTGATAGCAGCAATCGTGTAGATACCATCAACATCCCAGGAGCTTCATGTAGGACTTGAATGATATTCTGATTTCAAAGCCTGCCTCCTACAACATTGGTAATTCCTAGGCACAGTGGACCAATACAGTCCTCAGCCAACCTCCATGGGCAGCCATGGAGAAGACTGGCTGTGTTGCATGATTTCTGTTGAAGTTCTGTGTGTCCTTGTTGCCAAGAGGGCAAATGGAATCCTGGGCTGGATAAGGAGAAGTGTGACCAGCAAGTCGAGGGAGGTCATTCTCCCCCTCTACTCTGCACTGGTGAGGCCACAACTGGAATACTGCGTGCAGTTCTGGGCTCCCCAGTTCAAGAGAGACAGGGAACTACTGGAGAGAGTCCAACGGAGGGCAAGGAAGATGATAAGGGATTGGAGCAGCTCCCTT
>VXAK01022945.1:3710-44206 GCA_013399435.1 Arenaria interpres
ACTAAAAACCCCTTTTTTTTTTTTTCTTTTTTTTTTTTTTTTTTTTTTTGTCCCTCAATAACACACCTCCTGAGATTGAAAACCGACAGAGTTAAGGCTAACTTCTCGCTGACACCCTTGCCAACAGAGCTGGTCAGGTCACAGATTCTTTGACAGTCTCAGAGTCCTCCCCCAGGGAAGAACCCTCGACATCCGCACCTCCTCGCTCCCCCAAATTCGTATTTAAGGTCCACTCAACGTGGGGAAGTCTGTACGCCCAATATTCATCTCAGTTCACACCCTCCGGTGAGGAACCACCCAGAAAACATGCCTACCAAGGGTCCCACAGCGTAACCCTTCAGAGAATTTATTAGTTGTAAATGAGCTAGCTCTACTACTCAATCCCAGGAGAAAAGAATTCGAAACAGAAAAGAATTCGAAACAGAAAAGAATTCGAAACAGAAAAGAATTCGAAACAGAAAAGAATTCGAAACAGAAAAGAATTCGAAACAAAAAAATTTCCAAAGGGAAAAAACTTCAAAAAAAGAAAAATTAAAAAAAAAAAAAGAAAAAATTGGAAAAAAAAAAATATCGGGAAAAAAAGAAAAAAACCCCAACACCCCAACCCTAAAATTGTTTCTTTCCATGTAAGCACGAGCTGTAGGTGAGCTTTACGTGAGCTACACAATGTAAACATGAGGAGAGTTAGTAACAATGGGACAAAAGGAAACAGCCTCAAGTTGCGCCAGGAGAGATTTAGGATGGATATTAGGAAAAATTCCTTCACGGAAAGGGTTGTCAAGCCTTGGAAGAGGCTGCCAGGGAAGTGGTGAAGTTGCCATCCCTGGAGGGGTTTAAAAAATGTGGTGCTGAGGGACATGGGTTTGTGGTGAACTTGGCACTCCTGGGTTAACGGTTGGACTTGATGTTCCAACCTAAACAGTTCTATGACCATAAGTGTCGTAAAGGAATTCTGCTGTGAGGGACTGCAGTGGCATTTCTAAAGCAAAATATTCTTACCTTAGCCAATTTTCTTTTATTTTCATTATTTCAAAACAAATCAAACCAACAAAACCTTTTTGGAGAAGTGTTAATGAGTATGGTTTTATTTTCACTGAGATTTACTATGGAAAAATAATTTGACAACTCTCCACTTACTTAAAAGCTAATGGAAAGATCAGTGGTTGGTTTCCTTCCAGATCTATGCATATTAATACATTCAATTCAAAATTCGTCTGGCTGAGAAAAGTGATAAGAAATAGGTGAGTGAATATACTGAAGTAATGGAAATAGATATTTCACCTGAAGTAAAATTTAAACATTGTATGGGATTGTTAAGTAACAAGATAGAAAGGACTGAGGTGTTTTTTTTCAACCACAGAAAATGAGCTTTCCAGGTTTCCCAAGGTCAAATTAGCTATTGAATAAAACGTCCTTTATTGGAGTGGGAGAGCAAATTATGGCAAGACTGATATTTCTAATATCTGCATGAACACTACACAGATAAATAAAATACTTCAAGGTGCAATAGCAATGGCTCCATCCACAAATTCTTTACATTGTCTTATTTTATCCTCTGTATTTTTGCATTAATCCCAATGTGCTGGTACTGGACAAACCCAGCCATCTGTACCAACAGCTCCTGCCCAAAGACACAGGAGGGATGACATCAAAACATTTCCTTGCTCTCCGTCTTCTCTTGCACAACAACCACTGAGTCTGGCACAGTGGAATCTGGCAAGGAATGTCAAGGGCACCAAGAAGGACTTCTCTAAGGACATAAGTAATAAAAAGAAGACTCGGGAAAATGTTGGCCTGCTGCTCAACGGGACAAGGACCCTGGTGACACAGGATGTAGAAGAGTCTGAGGTACCAATTGCCTTCGTCACCTCAGTGTCTGTCAGTAAGATTGACTCAAGGACCCAGAGACCAAGAGGAAAGTCTGGAGCGAGGAACACATTCCTGAGGTTCTCTAGAAGCACATTACAGCAAAGAAACCAAGTATAAAATGGCTTTTGTCACAGTGAAGCAAGAAAACGCAGGCTAAATGCTGTTTAGCCCAAGTAGCATAATTCCCACACAGGGCTAGGACAGAAGAACACCATCAAGCCACACCTCATAACTTGTTCGACTCCTTTATTCAGTTCCTACCACAGTTCAGAGAAATAAGTTGCTCGTGGTTGGCAAAGTGACAGCGAAAAGACAAATTCACATTTGTGAATGAACGAGCAAAAGAACATGGTGGTTCTCGAGAGCACGATGCATGGAAAACATGAGAACCCGAAGGAGAAAGAGTTTAAACCAACTTGTGCATCTGTCTGCACAATCCCATTTTACAAAAATCAGAATACATCTCCATAGACACACAACGGTATCCACAGCTTTTTTCCTCTTTAAATTTAAGATGCTTGTGTAAAGTAAAAAAAAAAAAATAAAAATACCAAGAACCCCCCCCTCCAAAAACCCCAAAACCAACCAACCAACCAACGCCTCTAGATATACCAGATACAGCAGACCTCCAGATACTCAGATTCTATTTCAACAAGTGTCTCTGAAAATTACCTTCCTACTTCTGAAAACATTAGACCAATAACACCGAAAACATTTAAACTATGGTTATTACTTGTTTATGTGTGATATCACATGCCTTGCCAAATGAAACCAGACAAGTCAGATTCATTTTCTAATTTCCCAGCTAAAGCAGAAACTTGCATTTGAGACTGTGACAGTGAAATATTTCTTTTTCAAAGTACTTCTCCATCAGAAACGTGCAGTAAAGATGATGAAGCACCAACAGTAATGGCTGCAGAATCTCCCCGTGAAATCAGTAAGATAAACACCTGTCAGGAACGATACAGATCTAGTTTACCCCACCACTGTTGCATTAACTCAGAAGGGATTTTCCACATATATTTTTCTAGGCTATTTTTAGAGCTTTCAGGCATTATATCATTAATAAGAAAAGAATTAAATACAGACTCTTTCTAGTTTCTGCTATTCCTTTGGAGCAGAGAGCTATAGGCATTCACCTCATACACGTGGTTTGCAGGGAGCAGTAAAAGAGCTGGGTGCTTTTCAGGAGCTGAACAAATAAACCCGCATCTGAGCGCATAAGACAAGTTACTGACAAGTCAAGTCAGGCACATCACAGGAAGCTAAAAATCAAAAAGACAGCTACTTGGGGGCAAAGAGCCTCCTCCGCCCCCCTTAAAACCCTTACCTTGAATATACCTACTGAAATCTTATTAGTCCTTTTCCCTTCTACCTTCCCTCTAATGATCAATCTGCAGACATCTGCTGCATCGACTGGCCTTTGAGCAACCAAACTAAAATGAAAAGTCACACAAAGGAATGATGAATACTAAATTCCAGAAAAAAAAAGAAAAAAAAAAAAGGATCTCTCCATTCTGAAACAAATCCATTTTCATTTTTTAGATGTTGAAGGTTAGTACTGAGCAGACATTCCTTGTTTCATCTATAGGCGTAACTCGGAAGCTATTTCAGTGATTTTGGCCACCAAAGTGAGTCATGCTCAGAGTCACTGGTATTGTGCATAAATTTGTTATTTTTCTCCACAGAAAGAAGGCAAAAACACTCACTGCCAGAATGAATATTGTCTCTTGAAAGACAGAAAAGACCATGAACTATTCGTACTCACATCCCTTGAACTTTTTCAGGATAAAGCACCAACTTTTTTTTTTTTAAGTAGTTCAGAAAAATAGCTATGAAGCACCAAGAAATTACTATTCCTGAAACAGCTTAGGTTTTATAACTAGCAGAACAATCCTACCATAGCTCCTTTTGATGTGAAACAAATATTTTTAATGCTCCTATAAAATCATTTTCCAACAGATGAATTATTAAATGGCAGAAAAAGATTGTATAGATGGATACTAACCTTTCACCTCATAAAATTACAATTTTTATCTACAATAAGCAGATAAGAGAGAAGGACGTCCTTACTAGTAACCTTCTGAAGATAAACTTCAATCCCAAAGCAAACACATTTTACAATCTCTGCTCTCAAGGTTCACCGTTCATTATTGTAAGCCATTGTAAGCTATTAAGGAACGTGTCACTGGCAATTACAGGAAAGGCAAAACCTATAGTTAAGCTGCCCTTCTTTCCAACCGGAGGGGCGAGGGCAAGGTCCCACCAGTGGATCCAGTTCTATCTGTATCATGCTCCATTATGCTCAACACGGCGCTTTTCACTTACAGGATATTTTATAAAAGATGACAAAGGTGACTCTTAAATGGGACTAAATTAGGGATTTCAGCGGAAATGGTGATTCCCTCCCCACCAGACTCAGGCTTCTGCAGTCGCAGGCAATTATCGTCACGTTCAGTTCACAAAGGTTTGTAGACCATCTCTCACACTTGCCACAAGAAATTCCCAACACTGAAACAACCATAACAACCACAGACAAGTCCCAGGCAAAAGCCAAGAGGACGCTGCTGCTCCACAACCACAGGTACCGCAGCACCAGTGCCTCGGCCATAAATTATCTGCTGGAAAAACTACATAAATTTAAATTAGCAAAGATCACCACAGAATGCATACTTACTTTATACTCACACTTAAACACATATGCAAAAATATTTATTTTCACAATTCTAAAGAGCAGCTACAAAAATTACCCCTAATTCACCTCTGTGTGTGGAAAAACTGCAGCCCTTCATCTGCTTAGATGATTCTTCTGAATACCAAGCCTCACAAAACTTTTAAATAAAGTCACAAGCCCAGTCTATAAAGCAAAGTACAACAAGATATATATATATATATACACACAGCACCTGGGTACTAGAAGAGAACAAGGCATCTGATTACAGCCTAGTAAAACATTCCTGCATTCAGTAATTGTTATATGGACGTATGCACGTGTGTGTGTGCTCACATCTGCCTATGCACACATGGAATTTGGACGAGGTATTCATCACACTCAATGAAGAGGGTGTTGTGTTCCAGCAAACATTAACTGCAATTGTCCAAAGAAACTGTCAGACTGCTGGGTGTCATTTTTAGGCAGCCACATTCTCAGATATTCTCTAGGATATTCAGCAAGTCATCTGGATTGCACAAAAGTCTCTTGGGAAGAGCTAACAAGATCAAGCTTTCTCTAATTGCCCAACCGATCCACCTGGAAGTATTACAGCCTTTTCCCCTCTCCCTCGGTTACAGCAGACCCAGCATCGCAGAGTAATCTGAAAAAAACCAAAAATTGATAAACAGGATTTCCCTTTGCTTCCACATGCGTCAGCCGTGCCTTTCAGAGCCTCTCTCTTGCAGCTGCAGAGCAGATACGCCAGCCCAAACCTCAGCCCCAGGTTTCGAGGTTTTCCGATCACATCTCTGCGGATTCCAGAGGTTCCAAACAGACCTGATCTCCCCGAGGTGTTTTGCAGCTACAACAATTATTTTCTCTCACCCGTTCTCGCAAACACCATCCTGTCTCAAACCAGGGCTTGAGACGTGGCTGCTCCAAAAGGCTGAGAAAAAATGTCCATTATTGGACAGCAGACCCCAGAACACACAGATTTGCACGGAAAACGTGCTGTCTCCTGCACTGCACTTTTTCCTCAATTGCCTGACCTGAAATGCCAACCATTAAATTTTGTATTTAATCACTCAGTTGGGTAAGTTATATTTTGGCTAAGGATACATAACAAATAAGAGTAACCAAGTACCTATAAAATATTAAATACAAAGCACTTGGGGGATTTAAGAAAAGCAGTGTGATCAGATCTTCTGTCTCCTGGTGGTGTAAAGCCCCCGAGAGGCTCCGTCAGTCATGTGTCAGCTACAGCAGCAAGACTTTATTACTTCTGAAAAGCAATCTGGAACTGTAAACCTGAACAGCAGATTTACCTCCTTGCCCAGGTTTACTTTAGACCTCAACTCCTGACATTTGAGCACAGAAACTCTACCTGGATTTAATTCTTTTAAAACAAACACCACAGAAGACCTATCCTTTTCAATTTATCTCATAACATCGACTAAAATTACTTTTGCACACCTTGCTTAGAGAACCATAAATATGATTCAATAACCTTTATGGCCAGCTCCTTTCGAGGCGGTAAAGTAAAAATATTTCATTAACTAAGACTAACACCCCAAAATATTATAAAATATTCACTGATCACCTTTACATTATCAGCAGTTGCTGATAACTATGATCCAGTGATATTCCAGAGGATAGTTTCTCTTCTGTAATTTGAATGGGAAATAACCAGTGTACCTTGGCAAAAGCTGCCTTTGATTTCGATCACGGCAAACAGCCATAGGATGGGGCTATCCAAAGCATTCCCATTCCCCTCCCTTACTGCCATTACTGCTTGATAATGGCAAACACGACATATTGAGTAATAGTCATGTTGTTCTTTGGCACATCCAGCTATCCTTGGCTTAAGTTTAGTCAATCCTGTGCACAAAAACAAAGTCAAAACATCACGGGCCTGACAAAAGCAAGTGATGAATAAGGACAATGCAAACTAAAAGAAGAATAAAACCTGTGTGATCCATCTCTGTGCTCTAAACAGGTCTTGGGATGTGAAAAAATTCAAGGTATTTGTAGACCAATAAATTCAGTGGATGTCAGAATATCTAGGCAACTCAGGTGCCATTCATCTCGTGCCTGAAAGGTACGTGGAACAATCCCTTCCTAACAGTCACGACTTCTTTTCTTCCTCCTCCTTTATCTTTTACTACCTCATCGTAAGTTGTTGAATGCCTCAGTGCTTAAATCCAGGATGCTCTTCTGAGAAAAATGCTTCCGTTGTCAGCTCAGCAATTTATTATGTGCGTGTCTGGGTCTCAACACACACACATCCATATGCGCTGAGATTTCCCCCCAACACCCCGCACTGTCTTACTGTCACTACCGCTTTCAAAACACCGTAAGAGACCTTCAAGAAAGACTTCCATGTTTGTTCTAAAAACTTCCTCCACACGCTATATTTAGGCCCACAGGAGAAAAAAGTATGCTGTTTCCACCACAATTAACTTTCTGAATATAAGGAAACATTAACAAGTAGTAAATAAAATTCAAGTACAATTAATTCATAGCGGTGTATTTTAAAAACATCTTAGTTCAACCCACAAAAGGCTTTATATCTTGTATCCACACAAAACTTTTGATGAGCACCAGAAGGTAGGACTGAGGTATACATCTAATGCCAAAAAGTCATTAAGAAGTTCCAGGGCTTTAACACACACTTCTACAAACTGCAAAAACACAGAGGTTTACCAGCATCTCTCACTACACCTCAAATACCACCCTGACACTATACCGAGCTAAAGAAATGCAAAAATAGATAAGCTGGACATACATTGAAAGGCTATTTTTGATCCTTATAAAAGAAACTACCTAAACACATACTTACCAGGTACCAAAGCCAGACAACTGGTGATGTGGAAGAGTAATTAACTGTAATGGAAATACATAAGAGATACAAAGAGCTGCTTTGTAATTACCAAATGTTTTAATTTAAAAGGGGGGAAACCCAGAAGTATCATTAAAGGGAATGCTCCTGACAGACACAGCTTTTCTTCAGCAGACCACTGTGTCACTGCGTGATGAAGTTACTGCAGCATCTCAAGCTTTTATTAGTTTACAGAGCTCTAATGCACACCATCACACCAGCTAGCAGGCAAAAACCAGCTCGCTCACTCTGAAGATACTCTTTGAGGTGCTTCCTCCAGTGCATCCTTAAACAGCCATCGAAAAAAGTAAATATTTACTATGTAGTCTCACTTGCTTAATATTATTTACGTTAAACTTCTACTCAGTGAACAGCAGAGGAGGTAATCAAAGGATAAACCAGAAAAAAATTCAGCGTTTAGGTTTTTGGAGATGTTGAGGGGTTTTTTTTTCCCCATTTTCCAACGCTGCTTTTGCTGGAAAAAGATAATAGGGGGATTGGATAAAAATTGTCACTGCAGCAGCAGTTCTTACAATTGATGCAACGTGAAATCAAGTTCACAGCAGTTCACTGAAATTAAGTTTCTTGGTGCACATGGCCTGAGGAAAGTGAAAAGAAAGAAATGGAATATTGCACCTACAGAGATTTTCATGTCATCCCTAAAAACTAACCAATGAAGAGTGTACTCCAATAATTACATACAAGAGTAATACTCTTACTCACGTCAGGTAAGAGCAGCTACGCAGGCACCTGCTATGCTTTAAACAACAAGGAAAAGTTGAGAAAAACACCATTTTAACAGCCCTGTTTATAACAAGGGCTACCACCACAGAGCCATACAAATACTTTTACAACCAAACAAAACTACATGAAAGTAATGACTATTATATTAATAATAATATTAACTCTGCCCCCAGCCTGTAGCGCTGCAGGGGGTTGGTGAGACCCAAGGGCACTTGGCCTTGTTGAACCTCATCCCATTGTCCTCAGCCCATCGGTCCAGCCTGTCCAGATCCCTCTGTAGAGCCCTCCTACCCTCCAGCAGATCAACACTCCTGCCCAACACGGTGTCGTCTGTGAACTTACTGAGGAAGGACTCGATCCCCTCATCCAGATCATTAATAAAGACGTTAAGCAGAACTAGTCCCAGTACTGAGCCCCCTGGGGAACAGTACTTGTGACTGGCCTCTAACTGGATTTAACTCCATTCACCACCGCTCTCTGTACCCGGCCTCCAGTCAGTTTTTTTACCCAGTAAAGATGACGCCTGTCCAAGCCATGGGCAGCCAGTTTCTCTAGGAGAATGCTGTGGGAAACGGTGTCAAAGGCTTTACTAAAGTCTAGCTAGAGAAATGTACAAATTACTTCCCCAAACTGTCATCTTATTTTCCTTTTCTTGCCCCCTCCAAAGTTCCCCTGACCATCCCCTCTCTCTTTCTTGCCTTTCTGTAAAGGCTAAAGTATCTTTTGCTATCCTCTGAAAAGATCTTCAAGGATAGTAATTTGATTCCTTCCATTTAAAGTGTTCCAGTCCATTCATGAAAAGCCATAAGACTTCTATCCAAGGCTACTGGTACATTTTTCAAACAGATATGTGAAAGCTTCTTACATAGACAATATCTTCATTTTTAAGACAGTACAGTAAAAACGAAGCCAGAAGCTGACAATGTCCCACAGCTGGCAGCAGAGATCTGGAACAGAAACTTAAATTACTTAAGCCAAAATAAATCCATATTCTTCAGTCACCTGCTTATCTGAAAGCATACACTGAGGCTGGAGCCTGTGTACAAAAGTTAAGCATCTTTGCTGAAAAACAGCATGAAATCCTGCTTCTTAACTACTAAACTGTGTTTTCTCCTTGGGAGGTGGGGAAGTCTTGTAGTTCATCATTTGTGGTTGTCCTTGCCAGCAAAGCATATGCTTTGTCTGGTCTAACCAGTATGACCAATTTTACCTTAAAGGCACTTTTCAAAGACACATGTTGCTAAATACTCCACTGAAATAAAAAGTCTTCAGTGTTTACTGGGCAAATTTCTAAATGACTGAGCGACCAGTTCACCAAGTGACTTCAGCAAATCCAGCAATTACATAGGTCTCCCAGAACAAAGCTCTTAATCCACTTCTAAAAGACAAAGTAAAACACATTGGGCAAAGTAAAACCTTTATGGGCAGTCTCGCTGTGCTGTTAATAAAAGCATCTTGCCGAGCATAAAACTTGTACACCTACAGCAAAACCTCAAAGGATTTGAAGCCATTTTTTTTCCTGGACCATGAAGCCTTCCTTGCTTCTTGACTAATCCTGACTCACTCTGGATCTGGATTACAAATCACACAAAGACCGTTTCATCCTCAACTGAGGAGATGATCTACTAGTCAGGGAAAAAAAATAAGTGAGATTAACACACTTAAAGAAACCTGTTGTCTCATATAAACTTATATATATTAATTGTTAGGAATGCACTTAAGCCTTGCTATGACAAATGAGTATTTCTTAAAAAAATATTTCAGTCTGTGTTTCAAAACTAAGCATTGCACTACAGGCAAGGAAATGCACCTTCTTAGCCTAGATCTAGCACATTTTGCCAACTCAAGATAAATGTATTGAACTTAGCTGTGACACTAACTTAATACTGATTTTTAAAAACTCTCGTATATACAGGTTAAAAAAAAATAAAACAGGGATAAAGAGGAAGTGGTCAGATGGTGTTACTATAGCAGCAAAGAATCCAAGAAGTGCCAAATTTCTCCCATTTAAAATAACATCCAAACTGCCAGAGTTACTGCATTAGGGACTACTATGAGTAAAATTGTATAGTCTGAAAAGATTTAAAGAACTTCACGATAATCACTACAAAGGCATTTAAAAAAAAAACCAACAAACCAAGCCAGCTAGAAAAGATGAAAAATGGAAAGCAATCACGTTGATGTAAAGCCTTTCAAAAGTTGAGCCCAAGCAAAAATCGAAAGAAATTCATGCTTGATGCACCAAACCACCCATGTTACCAGAAGTACATTATTATTCTTGAAAATAAAGAGTATTTTTATCATAAAAGAACTCACAAGGCCTGTATTTAAGAGAGCAATCATTTTATCTGGTAACATTTACTATAAGTGCTATAGTTCTTAGAGTGCTATAAATACACATACGCATATTAACGACCACATTATCAGTGAAGTGACTGAAGTCTGTTCAGTGTTCGGCTTTGTTCTTGGTTTTACATCTCAGCATTGCATTCTGGAACGAATAGCTCATAATTTGTCTGGAGTCCCACCTACCCAGAATTACTCCTCTGTATTTACGAAGGTCCAATGTGTACGCTTCAGAATTTACTGCAAGCAAACAAAATAGTGTTTATTTCACTGGCATCATTTTCTTTGTTTCAGTCTTTATTTCGCAATATCAGGCTGCTCACATTTCTGTGATGCTTCTTTTCGTTCACTGTATGTCATTTACGTTACACATTTTCGCTTTGTAAATAAGGCTGCTCGCTGCTATAACAACGTGACGACTATGAATCAATAAAATATAAATCTATTTTATACAAACCAAAGAGGCATCGCATGTCAATGACTGCAAAGAGCACTGCTGGCATTTCCATTTGCAGCCCACCCACGAAGATCACACGCCGCTTAGACTCTGCAGGCTCATACAGTGCTCAATTCAAACATATTTATTGTAAACTACTACCTTTTAGGACACAGCTAGTGCTTTATGCCTTTTTTTCATTTGTATTTTTGTATTCATTTGTATTCCTTGGAAGAGATCAGTTTTTTGGCCTTCATTATGTTCCTCATGCCTGCCTGCCTGAACTCATTCATTCATTCATTCCTCCTTGGAAGCCGGAGTCCTGTTCCTGCAGGTAAGAGCAGCTGGTTTTGTCCAGATTTAGGAGTTGGCTCATGCTTCTACAGCACTAGCTGTGGTCGTGAAACACATCCCGGAGGGATGTACTGCATCTGTATGGTCTGGATGGTGCAGAAAATGTGAAACTAATAGTTAAACATACAAATGTTGGCATGAACGTAACACAGGTCTAGAACTGAATCATTCTGATGCTAACATAGTCCCACCAAGAAATGAATGGGATTATTTCTCTATGTAATCATTTCTTAAAGACTTGCTCCACTGCTTCCAACCATAAACCTCTGTATGAACCTCCCCTTTCCAGTTCACCCAAAACTGAGCAGCCAGAATTTTTTGCTGCAAACAGTTGCCCTTGGGTGACTCCAGCAGCAGCGTATAAGGCTCCATACATGAAATGCTGGGACGATATAAAGAATTATCATTCAACCTACAAACTCTGTCCAGGAAAGGGCACACGAGTGAAAACATACCCTTCTAAAAGCTTCCAAATCCAAATCATAGTTGCTTTTACATATCCAAGATCTTCCTTCATTAAGAATATTCCTCAAGGACACAGTAATTCCAGGGTTACCATTTTGTATGCCACTGGCTCCTCAAGTAAAAAAACCTCAGGTAGGAAAAATGTGCTGTAAGTAGGCTTGTTTCTATAGATTCATAGAATAATTTAGGTTGGAAGAGATCATTTAGTCCAACCACCTGCTCAAAGCAAGACAACTTCAAAGTTAAGTCCACGAGCAACCCGACTATGCAATCAAGTTTTGGGAGACATCCCATGGCCACTCCAGTGCTCAACTCCTCATCTTCCCTTACAACCAGTCAGAAATTTGTAACTGCTGCCTTTTATCCTTTTACCATGCACCTCTCAGAAGAATACAGCTCCACCTTCTCTTTTAACATCCTTCAGGCAGTAGATCCAAGGTCAACACTAGGAACTTGAGATATTTCTATCTCTTTGGCTTGCAGCTTGGTTTTCCACCTACTTTTGGAAAGCCTGCTATATATAACTGTATGCTTTTCCACATAGACATGTACTTTGTGAAAGCCAGTCATGGTAAGAGGGGCAGAGAGTCAGAATCCAACTCTATGCACAAGAAAAAGGAAGCCTGTCATCCAGAGATCTCTAATTATTTGGAGAGATCCCAAGCTCTATTAATTTTTAAATAAAATTTGCCCTTTGAAGCAGCAGGTCAGTGGTTTCCATCTTCTAGCTAATGAGATGTGGGTTTCCTTAGCCAGAATACGCTGTCAACAAGACAACAGTGAGAAAATCTGATGACATTCTACATTTCCCCCCCCTCAGCACGATTGTTTATGGGACACTAAATGATGGTTCCCATCATTTTATTGCTTTCCCTTTCAGGGTCAAAGCTGGTTAAAACAGAAGATCAAAATCTATAGTCCTTCAGGAAGACGTCTTCTCTAATGTATCACAGAAAAGAGTTAGGAAGAGAGGATGACATTCAGCAACATGGACAGCATTTAGTTTCTGAAGACCCCTTTGGATTAGAACTTATTCTGAAGTATTTGAAAGTTGAATAGGTTGAGATGAGACAGCTTTGCCTTTCCTCTACACCACTTAAAAAAGTACACTAAGCTGTTCTCATTTGTACAACTTGAGTGCCTCTGGCATTGGTCTCTCTTGCCTCTGTAACGATGCCAGAAGTTTAGAAAAGATACTATCCTACAATTAACTTTGCAAAGCAGAAGCTTCAAAATTCTTGTATGTTGACCAAAATATCATTTTCATTGTCAAAATGTGACTTCCAAAATGAAATATAAATCTAACATTTCTCTTCACACTTTGATGAACATTACTTTTATCCATAAACCTATGAGTCAATCAACTGCTCTTAAAATTATCAAACATAAAACAGACCAAAATAAATAACTTGAATGAAATTGTTCGATATTTTGTATTACCACATCAAAAAAGTATTTATAGGAGAGTTTACTTGATGTACCATAAAGAGCAAGAAAATACTCCTTTCTCCAATTGATATGACAGAGATTTCATGAAACCACGTGTTCACCATATTTCCTGCTCTTTGAGAATCTTTTCCTACCCTGAAAGTTTTGGGGGCTTTTTTTTTTATTTTGTTCAGTTGTCCTTTTTTTTTTTTAAAAAAAAAAAACAAACAGGTTTTCTTCCTGACCCTCTAACATAGGGGGGCTGTTCCACGGTACCTGCAATTGCTTTAACCTTTCAGTTGCTCCTTTTAATGTATTTTTTTTTGTTTTGCTTTAGAAAGGTCTCACTTCTGTGAGATTGCTCTTGTGGAAGGCAACAGCATCACTCCCAGTGAATAGCTGTAGAGATTATCATAACCTGAATTTTCCTCTGCTAGACAGAGGTTTCTCTTTGGTAGGTTTCCCAACTAGTCACCTTAAGTAATAACCATTCAAAGAAGCAAAACCTTATTCTCCACTTTGCACATTAATATTTACCCCACCAAATAGTATTACTGGCTTCGTATATTCAATTATTAGTAACCATCCTGGCCAGGTGGAGAGTACAGTCCTGGGATAATATGTCTGTTAATCAGGTTCACAGTGTCTTTCACTTTTTGAGAGGGCTTCTCTGAAAAAAAAAATAAAAATCCCATTTTTAATGCTTTTATGGGGTTGACTCAATTTTCTAAGAGCCTGACGGTGCCCAGTGAACAAACTGGTGCAGAACCATCTCATCTAGTTACACTCCTTCAGTGAGTTATTTCTTAGGAGTGAAAGGGTCTTCCAATATCTCTGAAAGGACAGGCAGATTATTGCTGGAGTATTTTTTAATGAGTTTAATTTTTTTTCCTCCTCTGCATATCTTACCCTTTATTAAAACTTCACTAAAGGAAATAAAAAATAGAAATGAACCTACAGATTCAGCAGAAAAGAAGATTCTGAGTTTGTCAGAAGACTCGGAAAAAAAAAAAACCCACTCTCATGTAAAGTCACACTAATTAAAAAAAATCCCCCAATTAAGTGTACTTTTGCCTTCATTTTATCAAAAAAAATATTCCCCAATTAAGTGTACTTTATCTTCATTTTAACAAAACCCTTAGCAACTAAACATTGTACGATTCGGTTGCTAGGACAAGGATTATAATTAATATGGTTGGAAGAAAAATAAAAACTGCTGCGCACTGGAGAAGGTATCAGAACAGGCCACAACGATAAAAGGTCGCTAGATACTGTAGCTAATAATAATTAACTTCTCTGAAAGGTCCCACGAGAAGCTGCTTTTCAGTTGTTTTACTCTCTAACACTCCTTGAATCACAAGCGAAGCTTAAACTAAGCTCTGGACTTGCCATCTCATTTACCGCAAGCCCAAACAGCTGTCTACTGCAAAACTCCGCGGTTCGGTCCTTCAAGTATTCTTCAAATAACAAGAATGCAATTTCCCCATATTTAACAAATTGGCTTCATCATTGGGAGTTGTCTCTTTACATTCTAATATGAAAAACACACTTAGAGCTGTCTTTTGAAAAACTTACAGAAGCAGCCGTTAATTATAGCTTATTCCGTATCAGCTTTCCCATCTTTACTACATGCTAATTGCTACTTCCAAATGCTTTTAAAGGTCTTCAGGTTTTGAAAAATAATTTAAATAACTGATTTTTTTTTTTTTTTTAAATAACCATCTGTAGAGACCAGTGGCTACTATTAGGGTAGTTACTAGGGGTTAATAGTGGCTCTGAACGACACCAATGTGAGCAGCGAAGTGGAAAGTGAGGACTATGTTCAGAAACAACGACATCACATACAGCAAAAGCTATTTTTCCAGACCAATCTATAC
This sequence comes from Arenaria interpres, assembly GCA_013399435.1. Taxonomy (NCBI): domain Eukaryota; kingdom Metazoa; phylum Chordata; class Aves; order Charadriiformes; family Scolopacidae; genus Arenaria; species Arenaria interpres. Next base: position 18,761 of record VXAK01022945.1, read on the forward strand.
AATTTGGTATCAACTTGACCTGGGAGACTTCAATGACTTTTTTTTCACAGTAACCAGTCAAACTGCATTGGGAAGCCCATTTAAACAGTGAGCAAGGTTTTGAGAGTGAGCACCCTGAGCTAAACAGTGACTGACACAGATTGATTAAAGGGATCTCTGTGACACAGCACACATAACAAGTGACTTTTTAAAGTTAACACAGAATGTTCAGGTTTTAATATATAAAACCATAAGATAGATTATTTTTTTCTTTCAGAACCCCAAGAACACATCCCTAGTTGTTCCAAAAACACTGTAAAGAAGTGGTAGATAATATAGATGCTATTTGTAAGGTTATTTTCAGATCCTTCATATAGTTGGTTTTTAAGAAGTGCTTGTATTGCAACCATTTGTAATTTTCACCTTTTGATCGTGTTAAGAGACACTTGGGATTCACAGATGGGTAAATGTTTGAAACGGGCTACTAAACTTCAAACAAAAGAAAAAATTTCTCTAGTTCTTTGCCGAGACCACTGTTTAAAAAAAACAAAAACAAACAAACAAAAAGAACAAGCTTCCAAAATTGTAGAGGATTCATTCAGTTGCTGCAATTTACAGAAAAGTGACCCTTTGGGCAGAGTAAATAAGGAGGCAGCGTATTGCTTGATGCGGTTCAATGAAGGAAGGTTTTCCCTCATCTTCCCACAAAAATAATTAGGGGTTCAAGATTCTGTAACTCCCTCAAAATTGTTTAAAAATCACTGTTCTGCACAGTGAGTTGAGTATTTTAAGATCTTTATAACATCAGCAGAACGAAGTACTTCTCTATTCAAATGGACCAAAAAAAAAAAAAATTCAAATCCTGATTGACATTCTGTCTTGCAAATATCTACGTTCTGCTCTAAATAGATGACAAGGAGTTGCTCTGATGTTTTTCTCAGAACTGTTATTTCACATTTCCCAACTCCGCAAAGGCATGAGAACATTAAAACTCTTTTGTTGGAAGCGGAGTGTTTGAAAGCTCATTGGCAGAGCAGTTACATCCACTTTTCAAGAACACATGATAATTCTCTCCCCAGTTTCCCCAAATAGAGGAGGAGGGAAGAACGCAGCAAGAAGGAGCAGCGCACACAATATGCTTTTACTTCCATCTGCCATCTGCTAACAGCTTCAGCTACTTGGATAAATATGTATTTATACTCATCAGGAAAGATTAGAGTCTGCATGCAGTTAACTCAGTACAGCTGTTCACAAATAAGTCCAAGGTGAGGGCATTCTTACAGAATCAGTAGTTAAGGGTGGCTCAGAAATATGATCTTTTGAAATAAGAACACACAAATAAAGAACTATTCAATAGTGACTGTTTATGAATAATTAAATATAAACTGTCCACACCATTCACGCCAACAGGGTCTACTCACGTGCTCACCACTACCCACACAATGTGGAATCAGCCAGCACAGCCTTGTCCTTCCGAAATCGGAGGGAGAAGAAGAGATTCCCCATCTAACAGATGTAGCTACATGGGTAGATACAGAACCCTTTTAACTCTTATGTTTCATGTTAATTTAGGGAGTCGGGTTAAAAATCTCGAAAAAACCAAATGTCTATCAAAAGGTTCTTTTTTCTTGGGAAAAGTAATTGCTTTTTCACCATAGTTCAGCTGCTTCTTGGGTGAAGTGTGAAACCTCTGATGAGCTGGGTTTAGCAACACTGTCATCTCCAACCCTGCCAGCCTTGGCCTCTAGAAGAAATGAAAACAACCTGAAATAGGAGGAGATGATATTACACTGCCCATAACTACAAATGTGGGGCAACGCTCTTTTCTTTCTGGTGAAAGTGATTTCAAGTTGAAAAATGGCAATTGCAGCTTTGAAAGAATTTTTCAGTTTTTCTCCTGAATTGCCATTCAGCAAAAACACCAACAAGACCCACAGTGCATTGCTGAGGAGGACTCCTCCCAAGTCAATACGGCCCTGACTTGCATAGTCAGCTTCTCCTGAAAGTAGCCTAGAACTAAACTGGGAGACCAGCTATTTTTAACACGTGTATGTGCAAAAGGCAGGCAGGAATACAAACAACACAGTGGGTTAAAATATATACCTGTTAAGTGTGCATTCAGCTTGCCTCAAGTGTTCATAACTGGGGAAATTACAGTAGTAGACGAATACAAACAAATATCACTGATTTATTTATATTTTTTTAAAATTCTTGTATTAGAAATGACCACTAAAGACACCACGGAATCACATGGGGTTGGAAGGGACCTCTGGAGATCATCCAGTCCAACCCCCTCATCCAGAGCAGGTCCCACAGGAACATGCCCAGCTGGGTTTGAATGTCTCCAGAGACGGAGACCCCACCACCTCTCTGGGCAGCCTCTTCCGGGGCTCTGTCACCCTCACAGGAAAGAAGTTCCTCCTCATGTTTAGATGTTTAACCAAAACCAGTTAAAGCTCAGGGCTGTTAACTGATGTTACATATGGCAGTACTAGCTTTGCTCCATGGGCTACAGTTCCATACAGCAGCTGAACACACAAAACATACTCACCGTGTTATTTTCAAGTAAAATATCTCATTAATTCTCATTGTTTACTGTATGAAAATGCATACTAAACTAACGTTGTGTTTATCAAAGATCTTCAGCATGCACATTGCCTTAGTACTGTGAACCATCCCTTTATTCTCCAGCTATGCATTGTGCTCACGTCATCGACAATTGAGTCCTTTGATGGACTAAGATGTGTAGCCAAGGACCATGCCTCATTACCCAGTCAATTCCTTCCTGACTTGGGCTTATATATACCCAAGTTGTCAGGTTTGATTTCACAGAATCATGGAATTGCCTCGGTTGGAAGAGACCTCTCAGATCATCCAGTCCAACCATCAACCCAACACTGACAAAAACTACCTCTAACCCATGTCCCTCAGCACCACCTCTGCCCAACTTTTAAATACCTGCAGGGATGGGGACTCCACCGCTGCAGGGATGGGGACTCCACTGCTGCCCTGGGCAGCCTCTTCCAAGGCTTGACAACCCTGTCAGTGTAGAAATTTCTCCTGATATCCAATCATTGGATAGTGTTGATAGACCACAATGGGGAGGAGTCGACAGACCACTTTTAACACACCCCACACAAACCATATTTAACTCTATAGAACGTTGCTCCCTTAACAGACCCCATCCCCTTTCCGTGTAACACTGACAACCTAGAGCTGCTGCAGTGACACATGTAGATAGCGAATCTAACACCCTTAACGCTCTTGTCCATCTTTCAGTGATGGATACATGCCTGCAAGACACGACAAACATTAATGGCGCACAAAATATCTACATCAGCTACCAAGAACCAGTTCTTGGAAACTGTTTACATATAAACTTGAGGAACTGCACGTCCTGGGACGCTACAGCTAAGCAAAAGAGATGGACCAATTCACATTCATACCAAGTTGTTGTTACTTCTTTTCAAGACCACTGTTTTCCTTGGTCTTGCACCAGCTGTAGCATAATATTGCCTTAATATCAATCGTTCTCAGGAAAGACAGCTTACAACCCGCACAGCACCAAGAGCTCGGCTACGGGAAAGGAAACAAACCTGAAGGAACAAATTACTCCTTTGAGAACAACAGCAAAGGAATTTGTAAAATTAAATTTGTAAAATTAAAATACTGAATGCTGTAATACGAGTGATGAATTTCCAAATTAGCCAGATGATGACGAGGAAGACCAGGTAGAAGAAAGTTGCCATAAGTTTGAATAATTTGGAAGAGTTCTCTCATGCCGCCGATGAAGCTCCCACCAAGCTGGGTGGAAGAGAAGAGAACACAACACAGCAATTCACGACCAGGGGATGGAGGTGGGGAGGTGTGTTCAATTCTAATTGGCTTGGGAAAGAAAACCTGAAAGAGAAACCACCAGCTTTAAAGTTGTCTTTAATTACTGGTACCTGCCATGCCAATAAGAGTAAGTAATTAGGAAATGCTATTCCCACTGCTATGTGGGAACTCGCATTCAATGGCAGCCACTTGATACGTCTTCCCAATACTAAGAAAATTACAGCTTAGGGACATTAGCTAGTAAAGGAAACACCCAAAAGTGAAAACATATTAAAGCCCACTAATGGCCATATCTGGATTTACAAATAAAACCCGAAGATCCTAGCTTTATTTTATCCAGTGTGTGTGAAAATTCTCCCTGGAGAATGTCAGAAAACTATCAATTACATCATACAATCATTTTGCACCAGAACAACATCTTCTAAACTACAGACTCATCCAGCACCCTTTCCTCAGTATTTCTTTGAAAATATTGTACACAAAAAATTCTACAAAATTTTCTTTCCTGAATACTTACTATATTTCTGCAGGCAACCTATATCAATTTTGCAACCAAGTTTTATTCCCATTCTCTACACAGCCAACTTCATTTTTAACTACATTAGAGCAGAGATAAAATAGTTTCTACAGCTCTAAACTGTAAACTTCAATTATATCTTAAATATCATCACTGTGGAACTAAAGGAGGAAACACCTGTAAAAACCTCAACATTAAGTAACACGGGTAAAAATTACTTATCAACTAGAATCACAATATTTATATGAAAGCAAAGAATTTAGAAAAGCAATTAAGATCTCCCATAAGGCTCCTTTGCACACCATGAAAATTTACTACATTTAGAATTACAGTAATTGAACTAATAAAAGTGAAGGAGTCAAATGAAGAAGTCACATTTTAACTTAAATACAAATCGTCATTTTCTTTAATAAAGTAATCTGATTTTAAACTATGAGAGATAGCAATGAAAAATCAGAAATGCAGTGTCTATGCTTGGTAAGTTTTCTTGGATAATTTTTCAGATGTTCAACTTTGGCTTCCTTTAGCACTTTTGGAGAACTGCTTGGGAAAAAAAATCATTTCAGTAAGGGCTTTTACACAGACAGGTTCCACTGGCAGCTGAACACCTTCCCTGTGTGAGCTCTGCAGTTATTAAATATCTGGCCCTATTCTTGCTCTGGAAAATCAACTCCACTAAACAATATTCAAATTATTCAACTTCCCAATTTCTATGGTTGGAAATTGACCTGTTTTTCCATTTTTATGAAAACTGTACTTTTTTTTTTGTTACAATTAAAAAATTAACCACAAATTTGTGCTTTAGGCAAATAAACACACTAAACACTTTGAATACACTTAAGAAAGAAGATCCCTTATTGTGACGTATATTCTCCAAAAGCAAATATCTAATAATCATGAACAATTTTTGCCAAAAATAAATTCTCCCTAGAAATACTCATGCATTCACTTCTCGTGGCCTTATGTGCTCCTTAAGTGCTTTAACTGGCCATTAAATAGCCTCTCCAAAACAGATTTGCTGCCTGTTACTGATGTCCCATGTCCCAAGTTGCAGCTGAGGTGACAACTGCCCATTGTCCTCCCTGCCGTGGCCTTCTGGTGGTGAGTGCTCCAGCCACCATCACCTCACCCTAACGCATAGTTGGGGTTATGATGCTCCATCACCTCCACTAATCACCCTCCCTTCTCGCTGCTATTTTAAACATTGAAGCACTGAATTGTAGCTCACAACGACTTCTCTGTGCACTGTGGAGAGACCACCACATCCCACCATTGCCTCCTCTTGACCGGCACTCCCTTGGCTCAGCCGGCACTGGGCCATGCTGGGTGGCACCAGTGAGAGGGTCCAATTAGGCAGGGGACTCGAGGGCTTGACACTGGCACCTGATGAGGCCTGGGCAGCTTGATATCTGCTGGTGCTCCCATTTGGAGCCTTCCCTGTGATTTAGAATCACAGAATGGTTCAGGTTGGAAGGGACCTTAAAGTTCCAACCCCCTGCCCTGGGCAGGGACACCTCCCACTAGACCAGGTTGCCCAAAGTCCCGTCCAACCTGGTATCAAACACCTCCAGGGATGGAGTATCTAAAGCTTCTCTGGGCAAGTTGTTCCATGTATCCCTTCCGTTCTCATCTCCAGATTTCCAAGAAAAAGGCCTTAAAGCAGTTTGTGTTTGCGACAGGTTTAGAAAATTCCCTGCAAGACCATGAAGGCTGGAGACGTACCTAAAGTCAAGTCAACACCACATTTAACCTCTCTTTCTTGTGCTTTGCTTTGTCCCCCAGCCCAGCTCACCCCAAAGTATTTTTCCTCAAACACATGAGAAAATGTTATTGTGAAAGCAGGAGGATTCGGAATGCGTTCCCCAAACCTTGCCCCAAAGAACGGGAACGGCTCTGCAGGGTCAGCCCACACAGCACCGGCAGAACTAGTTTCAACACTACAGCAGACTCACTGCAGCAGAACTACTATGGATTTAAAAAAAAAGGACAAGCCAGTTTTCCCAATTTAATTAACAATCTAATTAAATTGGATAAGAAAATTACTTACCTTTGATATGACTTGACTTTTGAGTGAAATTATAACCCTCTGCGTGGTTATTAAGAACATCCGTACCTGGATTACACTGACGTTTTCAGACTCGCAGCAAAAGAAACTAAGCTTATTGCTGGTACTAGTGATACTGCTACTCCTTTTTGAGAATGAGCAAGACATAGGTATGCTCGAAATAAAATACCCTCTAACTTTAGAAGCAAAAATATGAAGAAATCTCAATTTCCACAATGTGCATCTGACCAGAGTCAACAAGGCCCTGAAGCACACACATCTCCCAGTACTGTCTTACCGAATGTTATACCCCTGACAAGAGAAGAAAGGGGAAAAAAAATAACTAAGAACATTTCTGAAAAATGAAAGCTCCACTGTTACGGAAAAAAAAAAGCTTTTTAATTTTGGGGGCAGTTCTTCAATCAAATATGTTGAACCCAACTGATGGTTCTATAAAGCTGCAGCCAAATAAAGCGGCTGTGTCTGCTTTAACTGTTTTGTTGTGACAAAATACCACTTAACACATTTTCCTGTTTCAACGCATTATGCAATATTTATCTACCATATGTAAACAAATAATATATTAAAATGCATGCTGTGTTCTATTTCACCAGGATTTCTGAGTCAAGACAAACAGAAGACTGAAATTACTCACATGGCTTTTCACAAATGTTGGTTATACTACATGTTATTCTTTGGACAAATTAATAATAAATCAACACTTGAGCCATGTTAATTCAGACTGAATTCAATGCTACCGAGATAAGTCCATCTGATGTTCCAGCTCTGTATGGAAAACCAGACAGCTGCTGTTAAATTTATCCCTTTGATTGGTCAAATAGACATATATATATATATATGTGGTCTTAAGATCTCATAATTACATCCAGGATCAAAGAAGATGCTTTACTTTAGGGTTCATTTTTATCCTTCTAAAAACAAAAGAAAAAAAACCCAAGCTAGGCACATGCAAACACATATACACACAAACCCCACCACGTGTACACCCACCATCCCATTTGGTGTTTGCCATTTTTGGTTAAAATTGAAAACAAATCAACCAAATTTCAATTTTATTCCATGATTTCTATGTTAAGTTGCACAAGAAAAACCCCACCTGATCTGTCAAGACTTAGGACGGAAAATACTCTTTTGTAACCTGCAAATCTGACTGCAATGCATTGCAAGCTGATTGATATTTTAATCTGGATTAAAAAAAAATAAAAAATCACCACACTGATAACATATCACGGTTTTAAGTCCATTACAAAAGAGTTTAATAATTCAGTTCAGACAGGAAAGAAATCTGTTGAAAGTGGCAGGGTCACTCTTCTCTCATTAAGAGCAGTCGAAAACCAAACAGCAGGCTGTTACCCCACTTTCCAGCTTTACCCTCTCCAGACACGCAGCACCGCGGCCGCACCGCAACGAACCACCTTCAGAGAAACACCCCAGTTCAATTCCTCAACGCTCAACACGGCAATTCAGGCCCATCACTACCCGAAATTGATTCTTTTTCTATTTTTTTTTTCCCCTAACTACAAAACCTCTGAAAGAGAAACAGTTGGCAACGCAGACACACAAGGGTGCACTTATATTTGATACAAAAGGTAACACAACTCAACAGAAAAAAAGGGAGGGAAAAGATGGACTTACAGGTTGCAATTGTTTCTAAATTCATTTTGTGAAAGCTAGAAAGCTTACAGTAATCACCTAAGCATGGCAGAGAAGATGGGGGTGAGAAACAGGGATCCACTCTGATGTGAGAGGGTGAGTACGGGAATGTGTGGATAAAATTCACAAAAAGAAAGAAGGAAAAAAATCAGAGAAAAGAAATAAAGATAGAGGACTTCAGGTTTTCCGAGGTTTGTTTTGGTTTTTTTTTCATTTTCAGCTGAAATCCAATTCTGAGGGTAATCAAGTCAACTAACTATTTGGAAATTAATCAGGCCCAATCAAGTCAACCTATGATCAGACCTCCTGAATTCCATGACACGAACGTAACACATACCCAAAGGGCAGGCACCAGTAGCCACACACACACGAGATATGAAGTATTTTGCTGCTGAAGTTTGGCAGCTGGGAGATACGATATTCTCACTTATTCCTTTCTCCTCTTTTTCTTGTTCTGTCTTTCAGCTCAAGACCACCACCACTTCAGTGCCACCACAAACCCCCTAATGTTTGATTCCACTTCCAGAACTTCAAAAGAAGTCTGAAGGGAAGGCCGGCGGTGTAGGACTGTTATTTTCTAAAAGCTTATCATAAAATTATTCAAATTGAACAAACATGCTTTCCTTGTAAATTATTTCATTCCATAAATACCAGCAAATCTACTACCTCCAGGTGACAGACATATGTCTCCTATATTGGAAGAACTAAAAACCTGCAGCGCTGCGATTTCAGTGACTGCATGCAGCACAATAATAAAATAATAATAAAAAACATTATTTGGTACTTTAAAAAAATAATTGACACGTTATTTTCTTCCAACAGACAACACTTACTGAAGAAGGCACAATCTGCAAAATAAATTCATAGAATGGTTAGTTGGAAGGGACCTGAAAGATCACTCAGTCCCACCCCCTGCCCTGGGCAGGGACACCTCCCACCAGCCCAGGTTGCTCCAAGCCCCCTCCAGCCTGGCCTTGAACCCCTCCAGGGATGGGGCAGCCACAGCTTCTCTGGGCAACCTGGGCCAGGCTCTCACCACTCTCACAGCAAAGAAGTTCTTCCCCAGATCTCAGCTCAATCTCCCCTCTTTCAGTATCAAATCCTTCCCCTCCTCCTATGGCTCCCCTCCCTGATCAAAAGTTCCTCCCCAGCTTTCCTGGGACTGTAAATTCATTGCCTGGCAAGCACAGCAAAGACTACATTTTGCCTAATTGTCGATTCTGTTATCCAAGCCAAAAAGTTGATTGACTGGAAGAAAAACAAACAATCCAAAAACCAACCAAACAAAAAAAACCACCACCAAAGTTATGAAAATTCAAAAGGTAACAACTCACACAGACACCAAACAGGCACAGGCCACCACCCCAGTAAAGGCAAGGATGGTCACAGGGCAGCAGGACGGTGCAGTGACCACGAAATCCCATGCATTAGCAGGGATGCCCACACCTTCTGCCCCCTCCACCAGCCTGGACAACACTTCTTCCCTCCGCCTTGCCCTTCTCAAGCGCTAATTCTCCACCCCAGCCCAACACAGGGGACGAGCTATGGGCTGAGGTTCTGTTTGCTCTCACTTGTTTGAGAGATGGGCAGAGCCACGGAAATCCTCACGAGGGCATCAATGAGACCTCAGCAAGCAACTGGAAACCTTGAAAACCGAAAAGGTTTCCAGCTACAGAACCTATCGCCACAAATAAATGATACGTGAAAAGGTTTCATGGACCACATGCAAAAGACTCCAGAAGACCCTGAGGCTACAAAAAGTCAAAACAAAGAAGCAAACCAAAAAGAACCCCAAAACACCAGGAAAAACCCCAGCCTGGCTCACAAGATTGCTCAGAGTTTTCTTCTAGGCAGCCAAGGTACTTTGCTGAAGTCATCCACTCCAACAAGTTTTGTACCAGTTCTTTAAAAACTTCTGGGAGTTGCACACACCGACATTTAAAGGTAATAGTGACGGAGCTCCAACACCGACTGAATAACAGGAGAGAGCTCTCAAAGAAGAAAATAACACGTCTGCAAAGATGGCAAGGCGGCGGCTGCTGGCTCCCGGCCCCGAGCACCGTCTGCCTGGCGGTGCCATCGCCCCGCGGTCCCCACAGGGCAATTACCAGTTTGCAAACTTCCCATCGCTCCCTCAGAGCCAGAAAATTGCTCTGCTACAGCAGGCGGTTCAGAACATCCAGAAGAGGGGTATAATCTAATCACTCCGGCAGGAGGGGGCAAGGAGGGTGCGGGTGTCTTTGAAGGGCTCTGTAATACCTTTTGGGCAAAGGGGGAAATTCGGCAATACTGGTTTGTTTATTGGCTTATTTGTTTAAATACACAGACCTCGCATAATTGATCAGAATGTGATCCCAGCGCAAAGTAATTGATACGTTTCTTTCCTCATCTTTGAACATTGAATATTTTTTTCCTTCAGAGCAACCATCTCAGTTGGTTTTTCAATGTCACCTCAAACAAAGCCTAAACTAAAGAAAAGAAATTACATACAGGGTAGAGAGAACTATAAAGATATGAAGAAATTATCTCACCACGAGGAAGTCGTATCACCGGTCAACATGGGATTCCTATTACACACTACTCTGGATGAAGAAAACCTTTTGACTGTACTGCAAGCCTCAGGTTGTGCACCACTAAGTATTTGAAAAAGTGAAAATATTCAAAAAAGCCCATCAAAACAATCAACACATTGTAGCACGGTGGGCACGGACTCAGGAAAAAAAAAAAAAATCTTCTAGAGCATTTCATCTTGCCCGAAATAATAAAAGGCAGGAAAGGACAAAAAGCAAATTAAGTGGCTACATAATTTTCAGTATTATGGTTTTTTTTTCCAACACAGGGGGTCAGGGAAAATCCGGATATCCTGCAGCACACAATGCTGCACAGCAAAAATGCCCTCACAACGCATCTTATCAGCGCTGAAGGGATGAGCTCAGACTTTTAAGTCAAAGTCCCTGACTCTTCAAGGCCCATAAATTCGGAGGCTGATTGGTTTCCAGTTTTTGAATTGCAGAGATTTTAGTGAACTCTTTGATAATGATTCAATACTGCACTACTGTACTTCTTCTTTTATTTACTTTCACTTAGGGTTAAGTCTGGAAACCCCTCGCAGAGCACAATTCATGGCTCAATCTTTTCAGAACCTGTGAAATGAAATAAAGTCATATCAACTCCTGCTTTCCTTTAACCACCTACTTCAAGCATACATCACTGATTTCTGCTATAACCCTCTTTCATTCATTCCATTTTTCATGTGAATAAAAACCTATTTTAAGAAAAGCCAAGTGGAAAAGTGTATCATTGCCAGCTCCCCGATAGCATGATATTCACAATTTTTCTTAGACCGGGACGGGATCTTGCAAAAGCTGATAAAAATATGACAAAATCTGAGCTTCTTACATAACAAGTAATTATGCTTTCCAACTACAGACAAAAATCCCCCCCAAAAAACGAAAAAAAGCTTGACAAAAGGAACTATCCAGAACTTCTTTATTTACGCACCATGATTTAAGTCAATCTTGTATTTCTGAAAAACTGAATCACCGTTCCGAGGTGGCTGATTAGCAATGGTGTGTTTTCCACTTCACTGCCTGACACTGCCTGCCGTACGACGGAGAAGGGAATGCTACAGGCTTTTCATAATCTTGGTAATCAAGGTTAATGTAAAATTTGCATACCACCTCGCTGATGAGTGGAACGTTTCCTGGATAAGCGCTGGTTAAAGTCAAGTATATTTCATCAGAAATTAAGCACTGGCTAAAAATATTACATATTTATCTCCAGGTAAGTCTTCATGAGTTTACAGCCAGTCAGTTTTCCACCCAAGACTTTTGGGTAATTAAAGATAATTTATACCATGGACTCATACAGCACATTAACCTCCAAATCTTTCATTGCCTTTGGAAATGCCAACCATCCACTAAATTTTTGTCACTTTGCTCTGAAGATACCCACTATCTTGCAGGGAATCATGAAAAAAATAAAAGTCAAAATGCAATACACCTCAGCTTCATTGATGCTACAATATCCAACGGGAAGAGAATGTCTTGTATGTACAGCCATACAGTTCCTTACAGTACTCCAGTGCTTCAAGGATGACATATCTACCCCAGTTTTAAGTTCAGTTCATACATCTAGCAAAGGAAACCCATAACACGGCAGAACAAAAGAAAGCTACTCGCAGACAGTAATATCCCAGAAATCAAAGCAGTGGAAAAGACAGTGTTGAAAAGCTTAAACAAAGGAAAAGGGAAGGACTAAACTTAGAAAAGCGTGTTATCTTCTGAAGAGCTACATTCTTGCTAAAATTTCCTTTTTAGACATACAAACACAAGCTTCAGAATTCTGCAAATTCATTTTTTCTTCAGCACAGGACTAAGGGCAGAGGAACTTAAGTGATTGCTCAGACTCCACAGTTCCTTAAGTCTGTAAAAACCAAAGTCATTTCTTCTATGTCCCCGCTGGAATGCAGTTCTCAGTGTTTTGTGGGGGCAGAGCTGTCTCTGCTTGCGGTGGAAAAGTACGGCTTGGGTCACTGACTTAGACAAGGATGACAGATTTTACCCGATTACCAATAATCTCTGCTATTTTTAATTGTAAAAATTCTTTTTATTATATTTGCCCTTTTTTAATGTAGCAGACCCCAACTACTAAATATCTAACTAAACTGAATATGTCCAAAACAGGATGGAAAAGCAGCATGCTGTGGCCAGTCTGCAGAACATACCCTGCTGAAAGGGCACCACGGACCTGAACTGACCGTCACAACCAGCATCGTCATTTCTAAGGAAAAAGAAAGAGCTTCCATGAAATCTCCAATACTTGTGGTGCGACTGAAAACCTGAAGGCTGGGACCTCAGCCACGGCTAGGCTTGGTCGGGCAACGCTCACTCTCACTCTGCACTATGATTTTCCGGTCTGAAGACTGGAATCAGACGGTGTTTGTATTAGTCCTCTGACGGCTGTAAGTGCTTTGTGATCTACAGAACTAAATTATTTAAATGTTGCTGGTAATCACACCGCTGGAACTTAATCTCTCTTTGTCCTCACCAAATTGATAAACATCTTAGAAGAAACAAGACAGAAATGTGACAGATCTGCTCGCACACTTTCATATTTATCCTAACAGTTAAAAAAACATGCCGTTTCGTTTGTACTAACAAGTCTTGGAGAAGCAATAAGGAAGTTCATTATAAAAATGCATTTCTCCGAGTGACTCTTCAATAAACTGTATAAAGAAAGAAAGTCTTTTGATTAAGTACTGCCTGGCAAGCAACATTCTAGAGAATACTTAGGGGTTTACAAAGCAGTTCTGCCAAGAAAGCAACACCGTTCCTGTTTGGGAGATATTTCCAAAGGGGCCCAATTTTCAATCATTAGTGGTGGCGGTAAGAGATGAGGCAGTTAAAAGTGGTTTTAACTGATGAAAACTAGGAAAAAAAGAAGGGAAGGAAAGAAAGAAGCAGATGTATAAGCCATTTCATTATGTATTAATGAAGTAGGAACAAAACAGTTTATGGACAGTCCCCTCAAATTCTTAAAAGCCACAAAGTATTGTCATTCCACAAAAGGAGCGCTAGAGAAGGACCCACCTACAAGAGGAGAATTTTTGGTGACTCATCCTACCTCCCAAACACCAGCTGTTGGAAGTTTCAGAAAAGGAAAGCTATCTGTCTCAGTTTAATAAACATTAACTTTGTTTTCTTTAATTATGAAGCTAGTGAACCTCTCGCTAACACATTTTACTAAACAATTTTTATCTCTGCTAGAACAAAATTCCAGCCACACGCAGAAATTGTGGGTGGCAGAAGCAAAAAGGAAGAGAGAGCCCCCGGCACTTGGGTAATTCCTGCTGTGCAAAGCAGGAGAGAACTTGGGGAAACCAACAGGAGCATTAGACAAAACAAGGCATCCAGACAGGAATAAACATCTCAACTAAAATAAATTAATGAGTAACAGTAGCAACCAGCACAGGCAACCGAGAGACAAAACTCCCAGGCAGTTACCAAGTTTAAACAACAAAAATCCCAGAATATTTTTCCTTTGAAGCAACCTTGAGGCCAGCCAAAGGTGGCATATTTTCAGTGGAGAAATAAAAAAAAAAAAAAAAACAAAAACCTAACTAAAAAAAGATTCCAGAACTAACAAGGATCAAAATCAAATCATATCCTCCATCCCAAGGGATTCTCTAATCAAGTCCTTTTCCTCAGCAGCGCATCCACATGTTAAACAAGCAGAACAGAAGATGCGGATGCCGTGCCAGCAGGAGAGAGAAGACAGATCACATCCTTACAGGAAAGCTGAAACTCCCCACATGCAAAACATGAAGAATTACAAGCCCTGTGGTCGGAGAAACCCCCAGGAACGGTCCTAACATTAGAATTTCATGTCATATACACTGTAGTCACTAGAAGCTTAAATCATTCCAAAAAACCCCCATGGAGTAACAGGAATAAAGACAGGCACTACTTATAGAATCATAGAATCGTCTGGGTTGGAAGGGACCTTTAAGATATCTAGTCCAACCATCAACCTAACTCTGATCAAAACCATCACTAAACCATGTCTCTCAGCCCCACCTCTACATGTCTTTTAAATACCTCCAGGGATGGTGCCTCAACCACTGCCCTGGGCAGCCCATTCCAAGTCTTCATAACACTTTCCATGTAAAAGCTTTTCCTAATATCCAGTCTGAACTTCCCCTGGTGCAACTTGAGGCCGTTTCCTCTTGTCCCATCGCCTGTTCCTTGGGAGAAGAGACTGAACCCCCCTGGCTACACCCTCCTTTCAGGATGTTGGAGAGAGTTCTTGAACTACAAACAGGCTCAAGGCTGGAAGTGTATTCTGGGGGAAGTATGACCATGAGTTTGTCCTGTTCATGAACTCTTCTGTAAGCTGCCCCGGTTATCTGCCATCAGAGACATGAAGCTAAATAAAAATTCAGGTTGATCCAGTAAAGCTGTACTATTGTATTGTATATAGTACTGTACTATTGTATCCAATAAACCGTACTATGTTTTGTCAGAAAATAAACGAATTTTTAAAAAAATAAATATAAATTGCTCAACATAATATGGTTGAAAAAAGGCAAGTAAATGGATTGTTAAAACAATAATAATAATAATCCCATAAGTAAAAGACAATGTTAAGTCCATCCAAAAATGCTGTATCTATACTGTGCACTAGAGTGCCATGCAGAAACACTCGGCTAGTGGTGAACAGGAAGCAATAAAGCTTCAACAGAGCACAGAAATGCTGTTTAGGAGCTAATTAGCCTGGGTGCAGCACTTTATTAGCACTATTAACACAGCCACCCTGCTACCTTCCAAGTCGCCATATGAGATTTCCTTATAACGTAACCTGTGGTGCTCAGCCCCTGCTTATCTTTACTCTCTTCCTGCACTAAGTAGTGAAGGAAACGGCAATGAATTTGACCCAATTAACAATGTACATGCCAACAGTCGTGCTCCGCAGCAATCTTCAGCAGTGACCTTGCTCGTACCGGCAGCTATCCAATTCCCAGTTTAGAGAAGAGCCACTTCCATCTCGTTATAAAAAAACCAGTGTTTAGTCCCTCAGTGGTACCTAAACTCATCGACCAACAGGTAGATCAAAGCGCCAAAATCATGAGCTTGAGCTCTACAGCAAAGAACTCCTATGAGAAAAATGAAAAAATATTTCCATGCCAAAGAATAACTCAACTCAAAACTAACATTAAAAAAAACAAGAGAGAACAATGAAGAGGGATGTTGATATTGAGACCTCAAAGGACCACTACAAGCCACAGAAATACCACCCCCGCTTCTGCAAAGGAGCAGGCGTGCAAGGGCATCATGCAGATCTCCCCTCCCAGGCATAAAAGCCATTGTGCAAGTTGTACACACATCACAGCAGATTGCATTAACAGCTCTCCAGTCCGACTCCAGATTTATTTTTAGTTTAAAAATAAACCGTGTTACACATGATTTCAATATTCTGCTGGATGACCAAGCAAGGGAAAAGAAAGAATTTAAGCACGGTCCATAGAGAGATAATGTGAAGGCTGTAACGTAAGTGAAAAATGGCCATGTTGCTAAGATAAGGCCCCAGCTACCAATCTCCTTGTCAAGCCTGGCCATCTGTCAGCAGAAACCTAATTTACTGCATATAATACTGCTATACTTGATTACTACTATACTGCTATAAAAGGCTCCTGGTTTTTTTTAGTCACAGCAAAAGCTACTTTCTAGCAACATAAAAGGGTTAATAAAACACCTCCTCAGAAGCCAAGCTTTATGAAACCAAGTTCCAGAACTTTAAATCAAGTTTCACCCAGTTTCAATGTCACTGATAGATTAAATTTCTTTATAAATAAAAATATTAAAAACAAGGAAACAAAAACTGAAGAAAAACATAAAATGATAGTAAATTGCACCAGTTTCAACTTATAAGGTTGCTTGCAGTGAGGCTTGGTTTTTATGGGGATTATTTTGATGGTGAGCAATTACAAAGAATTTTTAAAAAGGGACTTCAAGACACATTCCTACAATACATTCAAGAAAATCTCATTAATAAAGAGCTCACTTTGCATCATTTGATAACTAGTCTGGACATTCAAACTGTTTGGAAGAACGCTTATGACCTGCAGCATCCTTAGAGGAGGCTGTAAGCACCGTACCCCAACGCCACAACCGCTCCTGGAGGAACAGCTCGGCTGAGCCCATCGCATCCAACTCTTCCCCCTCCTACATGCCAGGACAAAAATGCCTGTGGTATGAGATTCATCCTTCACATCAAATACCCACTGAGCAAAACAGCTGCGGGTACTTTCTCAGGTTAATCAAACAAATCAAATAACAGCATCTAGTAATAACAAGATGATTTTTCTCTCCAAACACCAGCCCTGTGCTGCAGGTGGTTTTGTCCCATAGCGAGCAAACAGGAGAAAAACCGCGTCCCGAGCAGCTGCTCATTAGGTGAGCACCGCTCTGCCAGCACAGCAAATGAAGCAAATGTCGTGGAAAAAAAAAAAACCAAACAGTTTACGGTCATGTCATTAGACACGGTAACACAGGCATATCCAAAAGAGGAGGGAAGACAGGTACAAATTACAGTTGCACAGGCAATTTATTTCTGGGAGTTTATTATTTTTGATGTTCCTGGGTTTTAACCGTACCATTTCCTCTAATGAGGCTTGTTTCCAGCTTACCTTTTTCCTATTATACAATAACAGATAGCTTTGAAAAAATCACCTCCTACGAAAAACACCCCTCCCCAAATAATTATTTCTTCCGAATGGAACGCTGCATTTAAGGGCACTGGGAAAATGCTCCATCAGGAAAGACCAAAACGAACACAAACTGTATAGGACCTCGCTTTAAACGCCATAAAGCAAAAAGAATTTATCGCAAGCTCACCTGGTACTCATTGGGCCAGAAAGTGCTGACAGCCAGCTCCGCTCGAAGCCAGTCCTTCCCAGTGGAGCCGGTGACGTTCCAGATGGGATTGGCCAGCGGCCCTTTGTTCACCCTGACCAGGATGTTCAACGTGCCCGGGTTGGCGCCGTTCTTGCTGTACAGAAGGTAGCTGAAATCGATGCAGTGGGTATCATTTTCCTTCATGGTTGGAAGTTGTAGTCGAGTCTTTTCTCCAGGGTCGTGGTCTGAGGAAATCACTATCATGTATGATCCTAAAGAAGGAGGGGGAGTGGGAAAGGGGAAAAAAAAAACAAAAACAAAAAACACAGCTGTGAGGAAAAAGATAAATGCCAAGAAACTGATTGTTCACTGTGAAAAAGACAGAATCACAGAATCATAGAATCATCTAGGTTGGAAGGGACCTTTAAGATCATCTAGTCCAACCATCAACCCAACTCTGATAAAAACCATCACTAACCCATGTCTCTAAGCACTATGTCAACCCGGCTTTTAAATACCTCCAGGGATGGGGCCTCAACCGCTTCCCCGAGCAGCCCATTCCAAGCCTTAATAACCCTTTCAGTGTAGAAATTTTTCCTAATATCCCATCTGAACCTCCCCTGGCGCAACTTGAGGCCTTTGACAAAGGATCTGTTTTAAGGATCAGATAATTAGAAATAGGATCACAGACGGACTGAACAAAAATAATGAGAGGAACAAAGTATCGTCATTATTCTGAGGTCACTGAGGTCAAAATTCTGTCAACTTCCTCCACAGGTTTCCTGAAAATGAAAAGTCTGGAATAACAAGGTCCTCATCCCTCAACGCAGCTTTATCACACCTTTCTCCACCCAGAAAAAGAGGGAGACTTGAATTTTAGTGGTTGTCCAAATGAGAAACCCTGTAGAAGTCCTGAGACTATGTACATGAATGAGCACTTGTCGTTGAAACATTATCTCCAAATTACATTTGATTAAGTTATTACCATTCTGTACTTTGATTTTTAGGCAGCAAGGAACTATTGTGTTCCAGTATGTCTTAAACAGCTGTATTAACCGTTCCGAAAACTGTTGACAAGTTGTTGCTCAGGAGAAGATAGTAATTTATGTATATAGATTGTCTTCTATGTGACATGCTGATTTACTGGCCTGTAAAGCAATCGTGTGCTTAAAAAATTGTAACCAAAGAGAAGGCAATGCTACAGAATGAAAGCAGCTCTTATTAAACTACATCTATCCTAAAAAAAAAAAAAAAAAATGGTTTGAAGAAAACTCTAACTCTGTAACATAACACCAGCACCTACTTAATACTTAGAATTATATGCAGAATCCATTACTAGAAGGTGCAGAATATAAAAATTGAGTTTTGCAGAAATAATGTTGTTTTTACCTTGAAACAGGTCGAAGGAAACATTGGGAGAAATGAAAAATCATGATCAAATTATAAGAAATAAACCAGAAGTGTTTCAAGATCTTGCTCCTATACTAAGCTAATCTGCTATAGTCTTTGGAAGCTCCAACATACATTTTTCTGCATATCGACACATTTTATAATACTCATTTTCTACCTCATTTTTCATCATTTAAAAACACTTAGCAGTAAACGTGCATGTATCTATCTACATGTGTTAGTCCTACAGCATTTTGCACAACGCTCCAGACAGTGTTCATAAACCATTTGTCACAAAGCCAAGGCATCTGCTCAGCGTCTCACAAACTACTTCCCCTCGCCCCCCCGGTTTAAACTTCAGAAGAGGTTACATCCCATGAACGTACACAACCTCACTCCTTCCTCAGTCCTCTGCCTACTCCAATAAAAATCAGAAGCCAGTGCCAAAGTAAACTGTTCATCAAATTTATATCTTTGAAAAACACAGAAAATATTTTCTTAAGCCTTATTTAAGAAAGTTACTCTTTACTTGTAAAGAAATACTACATACTAAAGTAGGATTGAAAGAGTTGGGGTGTTTTTCCCATTCATACATGCCTGTAATACATTCAGTCAAAACTTAAAAACCTTATGCAAAACTTTAGCCCTAGATACCCACTCTATAGGCTTTTTGTTGTTTTTTTTTTTTTTTAAAAAAAAAAAAGTATTTCCTTTAACATTGAAAACTGTATTTTGTAGTACTATGTATGTGGCACAAGTTACTGTGCAATCCTTAAAAAACAAATGAAGCCACATAAACATGAATAGAAGAAATTATAGAAAGAATAGTGTTCAAAACAAAAGATTTATAATTGATGTCCAGCTGAGCTTGAGGTAACACAGCATTGATGAGCACAAGCTATAAAGCTTCCACATGTGAAAGGTACTGGCTAATACTAGACGCTACTTTTATAAAGCAACAGCACAGGAGGAAGGGTGACAGTGGGGACACATCCCTAGGAAAATACATGCTCACCGTAATAGCACCAAATGCCCCTTCACATACCAAAATAAATGTATTTCATAGATGTTATTAGACATGAAGTAAAAGGATTAAACAAAACCAGCGCCAGAAGACTTTCCTTTCATTTTTAAATAATTCATTGCTACAGCGAACAGGAACTGTGCAGATACAAGATAGTCATTTATAACGCTATCCAAATAAGTGTCAAAATATACGAGTATTAAAAACAAGACTTTCAAAGGTACCATACACTCCAGAGTACACTTATTTCTTAGTGTATAGAGATCCCAGGTGGTCAGGCAAACCTCTGACCTGATGTCACCTACAGCTACTGCAACACTCAGTTGACCATATAAACGGAGAGACAGCATTTATATTTATGTACAAAGGATGAAACATAGGCATAACCGCATAGGGAAAGAAAATCACATACACGGAAACAAATCTGTAATACTGTATTATTACCAAATGAAAAGTTTTCAATTTTTCATTTTTTCTTCTTACAAGACAGAAAGAATAAATTTCATCTTTGGATGATGATGTAAGAAATTAGAGGTGAAAAGTATCCAAAGTCATCATTTACACCTAGCCAAAGAGCCACTGTTCTTAACTATTCCTTTCACTGTCTATTTTTCACCGTGCCCAAGAGCAGAATCTTCAGTTACTCTGGCAGCTGGGCTGCTACAAAATGCATCCCAACTCATCAGAAACATTTTTCTTGAAACATGTGGTTTGACATCCAATGTTGCTTCACCCTCCCTTTCAGTAATTCCCAGGAGTCTTCCCCATCCTTCCACATTTACAATCTTTAAAACTCATAACAAATATTCTCTTTCTCCCAACCACACTTATGTGCTATATTTCTCATTTATACATAGTTTACAGTTCTCCAAATCTAATTCCACCCTCCTGTTTTTGCTTTTCTTCTCTGAAGTTCTGTTCTATTTATTTAGAATCACAGAATGGTTTGGGTTGGAAGGGACCTTAGACATCACCCAGTTCCAACCCCCTGCCCTGGGCAGGGCCACCTCCCACCAGACCAGGTTGCTCCAAGCCCCCTCCAACCTGGCCTTGAACCCCTCCAGGGATGGGGCAGCCACAGCTTCTCTGGGCAACCTGGGCCAGGCTCTCACCACCCTCACACCAAAGAAGTTCTTCCTGAGATCTCATCTCAATCGCCCCTCTTTCAGTTTAAAACCCTTACCCCTTATTTGCTAGTTAATAGCTACTAATGTTATTCCTGATGTAAAAGGTCAATCCAATGCTTTCCTGCACAGAATAGAAACATCAGAGCATGACCCAGCTAAACAGCACTGCCTCCTAAGCCTTCACCCAGCTCAGATCAAGAATTCAGCTTTAGAATCTGACCAACAGAAAGATTTTGATGCCTATTCAGCGCTTATTCATGAACCCACTAAAAGAAATCTACATAGATATGGAAAAAGAGACATCAGACTTTTCCTTAGTCATGTTATTAAATATATCCATATGTTCCTCCTATCTTTCACTTGCTTTACTTGTTTTAATAACCATTGGACTTGATGTCCTAGCTCTGTGGCAAGGACAGATCATTTCAGAATAAATTAATTCCTTAACTAATTACCTGTGAAACGCCTTGGTTTTTATCCCCTACTGAAAACCAGGTTTTCTTATCATCTAGCAGTTAATTGCAGGTAAGAAATCATGCTAATATTAACAAACAGAAAAATACTTAACTGAAATATACCCACTGTAATGTACCAACGACACGAATCAGTTTCCCAATGAAATTATTTTCTCTCACTTCCTTCCCTTCAACCAAGCACCAGCCACCAAACCAGCTCCATTTCAAGAGCACCCTCTGGTAACTTCTCCCCCTGCTTCTGTGCTGCTGCTGTTAGGAAGACAAGGTTACATCACCTTCAGGTGAAAAAAAGAATAATTCAGAAAATTCTGAATTTCACATACAACTAGATTTCTGGGTACAGATGTGGATTCCACTTTAGAATCACAGAATTGCCTATGTTGGAAGGGACCTTTCAGATCATCTAGTCCAACCATCAACCTAACTCTGACAAAAACCATCACTAAACCATGTCTCTAAGCACTAGAGACAAACTTTGGTGATGGGGAAAACACGGATATACTTTATATTGTTGTAGGGAGTAAGGTGAAGATGCTTAAATAGATTCACAGAAAAAGATGCAGTAAAAAGAAGTCTTTCCCACAAAGTTGAAAGAAGGGGTTGTCTGTACTTCATGGCAATATCAATGACACGAGGAGGAGAGTCTTAAGTTACACTTAAGTTACACTTATAATGTTAATCCTGTTGCCCCATAAAGCTCAGGCTGATGTAACCTTTTTATTTCATTTTTAATAACTACTATATAACATTATAGTCCCCGATTACGTTTCAGGCTAACTTTAGAAGAGACAGTGGGCAATGAACTGACACCGAGACACTTGCAACTGGAAGGAGGCTACAAACAGATGGAGTTCAGAAAAGCCTGTATTAATTCACGGAGAACTTACGTTTCCCACACACTAGTATTTATCCTTATTTTGTTCTTCAGAGTAACACCTGTGAGCATCTCACAGAAGGCTCTTTATATGTATTTCTGTAATTTGCAAGAAGGGAAAAAGTAAAGGCCAATCATAAAACCCCAAACGCTTTTTTTGATTTTTTCTTGCAGAAAGGATATTTTCTTCAAAAGAAAAAAGAAAAACAAACAACAAATCCAATGAATAAATTAAATATATTCCAGGTAAACCTCCATCTGCTTGAGTTTAAAAAATCTCAAACCATTGAAGCCTCCTCTTTCTCCTTCCATTACCCAACACAGTGAATATTTGCCACGCTAGGGCACAGAAAAAAATATTAAAGAAATTAAGAAGAAAAACTAGAGACAATATTAAGCTTTTTAATTTTAATACCCTGCCCCATCAATTCAGTTTCAGGTCTTAAGGAGTGTATCTAGCAATAATCCCACTTAAATATACACTATATCCCACTTAAATATACACTATAATCCCACTTAAAATACATTGCTTGACACATAGACAAAATATGTAACATCATCAAAACCTGATTTGCCCCAGTCAGCTGCTTTCATTAAAAAAAAAAATAATGTTAATCCTGTAAACAATACAAGAGATGTCCAAAATTTCTCCAAATGGCTACGATTCAGGGGTATCTTACCATACACTTCACTTGCTGGCAGTATTATTCCCTACACAAGACCCTACACTTGTTGAGGACGTGATTCAACTTCTTTACAGATTGTCAAAAATGAAAGGGGGGGGGGACGGGACACACCAAACCAGGATCACCAATTCCAAGTTCTCCACATAGCTCACCACTACATAAATGCAAGACAAGACTCTGAATTTACTACAAAGATTAAAAACAACAACAAAAAACACACAACACGAAGACAGGGAATATTTTTCTTGAAAATGAGAATGCAGTCCATTAATTTTTTTTTCTTCAATTTCCCATAGAGAACGAGTATTATTAAAGTAACCAACCCGCAACAGGTCATTAAGCCACATGATGTAAATAAAGGCAGAATTCTCACTCAAACACAAACTCAGCCCAATGGACTCATCAGTTTTACACAGATGCTGCAATTTCCCATGAGGAGAAAAGGTGTCCTGCCCTCCAGCCTGTACTGGATCCTGCCAAAAGCCCGGCTCTACTGGGAATTGGAACTGGGATTGCCCAGAGAAGCTGTGGCTGCCCCATCCCTGGAGGGGTTCAAGGCCAGGCCGGATGGGGCTTGGAGCAACCTGGTCTGGTGGGAGGTGTCCCTGCCCAGGGCAGGGGGTTGGAACTCGACGATCTTTAAATTCCCTTCCAACCCAAACCCTTCTGTGATTCTATGATTCCCCCTTTTTCCACACCCACCCCCTCGTTTCAAAGGTAAGCCAGTATTTGGAGCAAAGTTTGTGAAGAAGTTTTGACTGAAAACTGTTCCTCAGGCCACAAGGAGCTAACGAAGTTCTGTTCCCCTTATCAACATTTTACATATGAATAAACATGAAAAATACACATTTCAGAAGTGTTTTGAATTCCTAGTTTTTCTCATACATAACACCATCTCCCTGTGGATTTGTTTGTACTGATGCAGAGAAAGAAAACACGATGAGATACCAGTTTCTGAGGTATGATAATTTAAGTCTTTTCACCTTGCTTTTTCCTGTGATGAATCTTTAGCAAATACATGGGCTTTAAGGCCTCCAAAATCCCAGACAGAAAAATGTCAGCAGCTGAAATTTGCAATGGAAACTTACAATGTCTGTACAAAAGAGCATTTATCTTATGATGTGCTCCTCCAAATGGTTCCTACCAAAAAAGTGTTCAGAAAATGACATTTGACATGGAGCATCAGGCAGGCGTATGAGAGGACAGTGTCACTGAACACTGAACTGCATTTAAGTCTAATAGTTTAAGTTAATAATTCTGTATTTATTTGGGAATTAAGCAAGGCACTCATTCATGAATTTGTAACACCAGCGTCCATGAATGGATGGCCAAGACGAAAGTAACAACAGCTTCCAGTTGTCTGAAATGTTGTTGTAAGGCCAGAGATGCCCCACAGGGGTGGCACGGTGACTATAGGATGCTTCTCAATCACCCAGGGGCTGACCTGGGTGCCCATCAAGCAGCAGACATCAGGGTCAATTCTCTGTCTCGAAAAAAAATTTCTTTTTCAAAGCAAAACTTCCAAGAAAGGTCCAAATCAAGAATATCATCAACTGAGTATAAAATTATCTGACTGGGATGTCAGGTAACTGGGTACCAGTCACACCTGCACAGCCCAAAGCCAGTGAGGTGTTCCAACATGCAGCTCTTCCCAGAGCAGCAGCTGATGGTGCCAAACCTCAAGGCACCCTGCACCCCTGGGAGAAAATTCCATCCCATGAAGACAGAGACACATAAAAACAGTTGCAACAACTTCACTGTATGAAATCCAGGTGCAGAAAAGAGTTGAAATCCATTTTGCTTCACCCTTGCTGTAACCTGCTCTGATATCACTTGGCTGGATGAGATGAGCAGTAAATGCACAAAGAGATCTCTCCCTGCACACGAGTTCTGCTCCACCCATTATAGTGGCAGACATTCCAGGACGAAAGACTGGTGTTGGCCATTCTATGTCCTCCTGTAGGACTATCATGACAGCATATCATGGAATCACAGAATTGCCTGGGTTGGAAGGGACCTTTCAGATCATCCAGTCCAACCATCAACCCAACACTGACAAAAAACATCACTAACCCATGTCCCTCAGCACCACATCTGCCCAGCTTTTCACAGAATTGCCTAGGTTGGAAGTGACCTTTAAGATCATAGAATCATAGAATTGTCTAGGTTGGAAGGGACCTTAAAGATCATCTAGTCCAACCATCAACCTAACTCTGACAAAGAAATAAGAAACAAAAATCACTAATCATGAGGATCATGTCAACCCATCTTTTGAATACCTCCAGGGATGGTGCCTCAACCACTTCTCTGGGCAGCCTATTCCAGTGCTTGATAACCCTTTCAGTAAAGGGTTTCAGTAGAGGGACCTTTCAGATCATCTAGTCCAACCATCATCCTAACTCTGACAAAAACAACAACAAAAAA
>VXAK01022945.1:44639-79895 GCA_013399435.1 Arenaria interpres
TCCTCACAAGACTTGTGCTCCAGACCCCTCACCAGCTCCGTTGCCCTTCTCTGGACCCGCTCCAGCCCCTCAGTTTCTTTTTTGTGGTGAGGGGCCCAAAACTGGACACAGCCCTTGAGGTGGAGCCTCCCCAGTGCCCAGTCCAGGGGGACCATCACTGCCCCAGTCCTACTGGCCACACTGTTGGATTTCTTCCCAGGTGAGGGAAATGTACTGATTCCTGCAATAGCCCAACAACCAGAGCCAGGTCAAGAAATGAGAGGAAACTGAAGCTGTAATACCTACACAGACAAGGGTTATTTTCCCAAAGGAAAAAAAAAAAAAAAATAGTCAAAAGTAACTTCTTTCAAGTGGCTGGAAAGTCTTTAGAGAATGACAGCTCAAAAAATAGCTTTAGGATTATTTTCTCTTCATTGCCAACTAAAAAAAATAAAATCCTGCAAACTCTTTAGGTTTTTTTTTTTTCCCCTCCTAAGTGGCATTTAGATATTAACTGAATGGGAAAACAGAATTTTTGAAGCAGCATTCATATTCAGAGTGTCTTTAACACACTAATCATTCCTCCAAAAGCAACAGTATTTAAAGAGCATTGAGAAGATACTTTTTCTTATCAGCTCAAGACACTGAAATTGAAAACAGAAATTAGACTGGTCATTCCCTGGATGAGCACAGGACAGCAGAAAATACAAATTAACAATCTGCTGAAAATACCACTCCCAAGGATCACCAACAGTTAATAAAGGCTCAAAAATCATAATCATTACCATATGAACAGCAGATTACAATTGTCATTACAGACCTTTCAGAAGAGGAAATTATATGCCCTCTATTTCTTGAAAGAAGTCTTAGAATTTATTTAAAGCATGGAAGGTTTATAAAATACTTTCATTAGACTTTTTTTTTTTTTTTTGGTAACTGGAAGAATATTCATTCCGTTATTTTGGATCACTTTTTCTTGGCACCAAATAATAATTTTACCTGCTAAGAAAACAATTTTCCTCAGAACATTGCTTTATGCAACAGCGACCTGAAGAGTCATTTTTTACTTTCAAATTTTATTCCTTTTACCGGTGTAGGACCTATGCTTGAGGAGATGTGTATCTCTTTGAATTCACAGCATGAATTAAGAGCCAATTACTGATAAAAGTTTTGAAAAACAATATAGAATGTTACTTAAATCACAGAAATAATACTGACCTATATGTTGAGAAGATCTAAGAGCAAATTGTTCCCTCTTCTTCAAACCATCCCCCGTCCTCCCCCCTGAAGTACACACCTTACTTTGGAGTGATTCACGCTCCACTTGAGAATAACCAGGACTCATGTCTTTATAAATATAATTGCAGTACTATTTAGTGAACTGAAGTACTTGCTTAAAGAGAAAAAAAAAAACCAAACCTGGAAACCCTGAAGTTTATTATTTCCAAGGAAGTCTTCAGTTTGTCTTCAGATCATCAACTACACATGGTTATGCATATTTGTAAAATAAAATCTTAGGCAATTTAACAAGCGTGGCATGCTAACACTGACTAGCTTGTAAAGCTCTGAATTTTATATAGATGGAAAGGAAAAAGTTAAAAAATGGACCAGCTACAAAGAGCTACTTCTGGAATTCCTTTTGAATTTCCAGTTAGTGACTGTGATGCTGACCTTCCAAGCGCAAACAGCCCTATAATGGATCTCTATGATAACCATAATAAATAACTCAACACTACCTAAAGACAACAGTCAAAATCCAAGGATCCTACATATCCAAAAAAGTACCTTGAGGAATCCTATATTCAAGAATATGAGGATTCATAATCCATCATAACAAATACCATGGAAACAAGATTAAGAAACCCTAAACATCTGCTGTCACCAGAAAGAATTCATACAGGCAATAAAACCAACAAAAACAGACAGACAAAAATCCAACCAAAACACAGTTGAAACATTTGTCTCGATGCTCTAGGGAGGCTTAGAAAATACATTAAAAAGTTAAGATGAGAAATTAGAATTCCTTTCTCTCCTGGGTGCTGGAGCTCACAGTTCAAAGAGACACATGGGTTTTATGGCGTGTGACAACTCTCGTCACGCTTCACTCCTTGCTCACAGCCCCCCCGTTCCACAGGCATCCACTGCTCCTCTCCCCCAAACACTTGAAAGTCATTAGCGTTATTAACACGCTACATCCAGAGTAATGGTTGTAACCTGTGCTTAGTCTGACATTTGCTGCAGCTCCATCAGGCATGATGGAGGCCAGGACGCCTGAGAGGTCATCCTATTTTCCATCGGAATTAGCTGTTTTAAAATAAATGAATAGGGAAATAAATAAATAAGCTCTCCCTATAAACACTTGCCTCTCAAATAATATTAGCAGCTTGATTGGTTTTACACTCTAGCACACACCATCTCTCTTCTACAGGGAAATACTTTTGAGATGGATGGAAACAACCCTATCTATTATCAAAATCACTCATGCTGACATACTAGCACTTTTTTTAATACCGTTTTGAAAGAAATAATTGGGCTCAGTGTTCAGCAACGGGAAGAAGAACAAGGAGAAAGGCTGCATGTTAACTAGGGCTGCTGTTTTAGAGAGAACTTGAAGTTCACAGCTATTAATGGGGTTTGGTGGGTTTTGTCATTATTTGGGGGCTTTTTGTTTTGATCTCAGAAAACATCCCAGTTTATGAAGATGAGCACCACGCTTCCCAACTAATACAAACTTGAAACAGCTTTTCCCTTCCAAATAGCTGGTTTATACATGCTAATGCTATTTAAATCCTCCTCTGCTTTGAATCCTGAAGTTTATGATGCCACACTGAGCATTCTCATCCAGCCCCACAAAACAGCCCTCTGTCTGCACAACGTTACCAGCTAATGCTTGGCACTAATGTGATCGACCTGAAGTTCTAAAAAACACAAAAAATTGAGAAATCTACCGAAAGACGTACTATATGACAGGCGAGAACCTTGTCTCCACTTCAGACAACTTGTGAACTTTTAGCACTAATATTCATTAGTCAAATATTTTACTTAATAATTAGGATTACGAATTGAACCCATGTTCAAATGTAATTTCATGCAAATTTCTTCTGTGATTGAATTAGTTCACATTTTGGTTTCTGCAGTGACACGGTGCAGATACCAGAGTACCAAGTCATTCAAGGAGCTATTTCACTTTCTTTTCTTTTTTAAACTGCAATTAAGCTTTGAAATAAAGTTTTTGCACTTGTACTTCCTAAGGGAATGTGCAATTTATCCTGAACTAAGAGGATAATTTCAGTCTCTAAAACTTTTCCTTCAAAATTAGAATTTGCTGAAACCATAAAGGAAATGTGAAGTTGTTAATGACTCCTACTACTTCCTTCTGAACCTCCTAAATGTCCAAATAAGATACTCAGTTGAGTGTCAAGAAGTACCTCAGAAAACGAAGAGAAATTCATCGTACAGTATTGTCTTCTAACACTTAACTTCTTTAAAAAATATCTCTTTCTATCACGGGAATATCAAACCAATTTAGAAAACAAGCACAACTGTTAATCATAACAAAGTAGTTCCTAAAAAAAAAGTTTTTAAAAAAAAGATGAAACATTTCTTTCCTCTTGTGCTTTACCTATCAATCCTTATGAGACTGATCAAGGGCTAACCAGAGTCTTCCCTACACAGAATGGAAATCCACGACAAATAGGGAAAAAAAAGGAATTTATGTTCTTTCCAGCAAAAGCAGATAAAAATAGGCAATAGAGGCTGTGTATTGTTAGCTGACAGCTTCTTTTCTCACATACAGAAGACACACAACTTTTCTGGCATTTATGCACACAAAGACATTTCAGGGGGGAAAACTGTGACAGCAGATATCAGAACACTTATGTCTCTGGTAAGAGACAGCAATTAAGCACTCAATTACAGAATTCAATTAATGTTTTAGCTACTCGCCAACCTGAATCTCTCTCATTGCAATTAAAGATTATTACTGCTTAACCTACAACCAGCCAACACAAAGACCAGGTTACCACCCTCTCTGCACCAACCTTCACTTTTTGAAAATTTTTATTTCCTTTTTCTCTCCTGTAGAACAGACAATCCTGATTTCTACAGCCTTTCCGGAGAGGACACACTGCTGTCCAGCCCTCTGCCATTTCTGCTGCTTTCCTCTGAGTTTTCCCACAATGGGAATTCTCCTTCCACACCCCAAACTGAATACAAGTACTAAGAAAACAACAAAAACAAAACAAAACCACCAAAAAGACAATTTCATATATTTTTAAACAGAAAATCCCAAACAAAGAAATCTCAAGGGCTGCCTTTTTCAAAACAATGTGGACTCACATTTAATTAGGAATTCACAGCAACCGCAAAAAACCATTTGTGCAGATCTACTACTTCATCTTGCACTGATGCTGCTGGCCATTCCACCCAAGTGTCATTGCAAGCCTGCTCAGTTTCGCCAAATCATTCAATTTTCATTATTCTTCAATTTTTCTTCATTAGTAGTACCACAATCCATCATAATCATTTTGAACCCCAGCTTACCATCAAATCACAGAACGCTATGGGGTTGGAAGGGACCTCTGGAGATCACTCAGTCCAACTCCCTCATTCAGACCAGGTCCCACAGGAACGTGTCCAGGCAGGTTTGGAATGTCTCCAGAGATGGAGACTCCACCACCTCTCTGGGCAGCCTCTTCCAGGGCTCTGCCACCCTCACAGGAAAGAAGTTCCTCCTCAGGTTTAGGTGGAACTTCTTATGTTCCAGTTTGTGCCCGTTCCCTCTTGTCCTGTCTCTGGGCATCACTGAAAAAAGACTGGCCCCATCCTCCTGATGCCCACCCTTTCAGTATGAGGCTCAGTAACCTGGATAGCCCAATAAAGTTCAAAGGACACTTCTTGTTCCACCATGCACGGCTCTAATGAAAATGTTAAGAACAACTGGACGCTATCAATGTTTTCTAGGCACCTTTTCTGGCTACTGTAAAGCAGTTTCAGTTTCATCAAGATGTTTCTTCCCTAAGCTTACTAGACTAAGAGTCATAGATGAAGGCATATGGTATCTACTGCTTCATCTTTTCTCTTGATATTTAGAGAAATAAATTTGCACTTCCTTACAGAATATAGAACTTCCTTCTCCATGCTCCCCAGAGCGTTTATCGTTGCTCACTACCACATAAAATATATTGTAACGTTGAGGGATAGTTGAAGAGTTGAAAAGTTGAAGATCACCAGCTCTTCTGCTGGACAGAAGACACTTCATTTCAATGCCTACCCCTAAGTTGTCCAAGTCAATGGCAGGAACCCATACTGCCTGTCCTGCAGGGATCAGTGGGGACCCTTGTCCCCTGGGTGCTTATGGGTCACTCCACCCAGGCCAACTAGACCTGCCAGGTGGCCACCACACACCTGGCTCGCTCGCCCCCAAGCCCTGTGTGTCACCTCCACAGCCTGAGACACAACCACTGTGTCCCCTCCCAACTTCTTGTGGTCCCTCCAGCCTGCTTGCTCGTGGGGCGGCGTGAGGAGCAGAGCTCAGCAACAACTAAAGCCATCAGTGCACCAGCAACATCGCTGTCAACCTGAATCCAAAACATAGATGCACACCAGCTGCTGGCAAGAACCTTAACTCCATCCCAGTTGAAACCAGTAACCAAGTGTGTGACTGCAGATGGAGAGAGGTGAGGTGGAGAAGGATTCCAGTAACTACAAATAGAAAAAGCCATTCTGACTCTACACATCCACAATCTCAATTTCCCCCATTCCCTTCTCCAATGCTCTCATTATTGCTTGAGACATAAATAAATCAGCCAGCCCAGAGATTTAGGAACCCATAGGAGCGATTAGGCTGTAGAGCTTGGGTTGGTTTAACTGCTTTGTCTGAACAAAAAGCAAAACAAACAAATAAAAAAAATCTTAAATGCCTTTAAAAGCTAAAAATAATTTTTGAAGTCTATACAGCTAATAACAACCACAGTTTCTTTCAATGTCAGGTACTAATTATCATTTTAGTTATAAATCTACTAAGAAACTTATTGGAATAAAAATAATACATTGAGAGGTGGAAGATATATTTTTAAAGCAAGTACTTTTTTTTTCTTTAATATAATCAAGCATTTCTTTACTGTGCAACACATCAAGGGCAAGGCAAGGCTGGCAGCAACCGTCTGGCTCAGTCGTTTAGCAAAACATGAACTAAGGTAGTGCAGGCCATTATTGAAGTATTTGAGGATGTTTAATTTTAATGAACTAATTTGAACAATGCGTGATAAAAATCAGCATATAAAATGATGCATATTGCGAGAATTATGAAGAGAAATGTCTCTCTCCTGTAAGGCTCAATAGTTCTAGACAAAAGGCACCCTTCAGAGACTGTGGGTGTACAGGTATACAGGAGGGTGAAGCTAAGAGAAGCAAATGAAGGCGTATATTCAATGCAAGTGGTATCTACACCTATTGCCAGACACCTGTAGTCTACCTAAAACAATTGCTCCAAACACTGTCCTTAATTTCACACTTCTCTTTTGGCAGAACGGAGTCAGTTCTACGTGTCTCATAGCAACTGATCAATTGTTGTAATTTATTTTTGCAATTTATATTCAGAGAACATATTAATTTTTGACAAATTAGCATCTGATTGAGAATGCTAAAGCTTTCATATTACATGATATCCAGTGAATCAATAGTTTCCATGAAAAAAGGAATTATAATGTTATCTAAACCATGCTATTGAAGTTCAAAATCACAGACAGGTATAGCTTTTGGGATGGAAAACTACCAACAGACCATAATTTTTAGTATCTGCCACAATTCCTCCTTTAATTCAAAGGTCAGCAAGCACATTTGCTACTCTGAGTGATCAGTGCCTTACTGTCTTTATAAGGTGCAATTACTTGGACAGCTATTTATCATTTCTAACAATTAAAAAAAATTGCTCCTGTCTTCAAAGAAGCAAAGGTTATAAAGTTTCACCTCCAGTCAAAGCCTTAAAAATTTGATTACTTACTCCAGACTGATAGGGGCATCACATTGCTATGATAAGAGGATTCCATCCTGATAAATCATAACACTATTCAAAGCGCCGTGCTGCCAGAGAGACTCACTCTAAGCAGCTTACTGGAAAATTTCCATTTGATGTAACAATGAGTCATGTAACAAGGCTCTTACTCTTACCCTTTCATTTCAAACTAACCACACACCGACCTGCGGTACTGACAATAATGAAAAGCACTGGGCTAATCCTGCATCACCTCCAAACACCTCATTGTCCCACCAGATCCAACAGAAACCATCTTCACCTCTCATGAATCATTTTGGGCGCTGTATAATTAAGCTGAGGAAGGAACGAGACAATAACATACATACCTACGCACAATTACACAGGCAGACACTTCAGTATTGCTCTGAACTATTTCTGCAAGGTAGCCGATTTAACAGACAAATTTAATACCACACATTTCTCTGTTAACTTTATTAATTTTTACTCAGGACAGTTCAGCACTCTGAAATGAGAAGTCAAAAAATTCTTCTTCACATTTAAGTCCATTCTAACCCTATTCTGCTAACCAATTCATACACCTATGGCAAGCTCTTTATTGCCCAGAACAAAATAAATGCAGGTGGGGAAATTAAAAAAAGAAAAATCAACAAAGAGCAAATCCAGAAGAAGCTAACGTATAAATACAGCTTTTATCACCATGACATTCTTCACAAACCATATCAGATATACCAGTGGAAAAACAGTATCACAAAACCAGATGGAACAGCAGAGATGAAAATTAATCTAAAAATGTGAAAGGAAAGCATAGTTAGACAAAAAAACCCGTACACTTTGTTAAAAGGGCAACAGTCAGGCTGCAGAGACGTTAACAACCAAGTTCTACAGGACCAGGCCTAGAATACACCATAGCACAAAAAGCAGTAATATTCTGTGCAATTCAACGCTGGGAGACGTCTCACAGCAAAGGAGAACAAGAGCATCACAAACGAAGAAGGACCATCAAAGGAAAGGAGAGTAACGGGTGAAACACAGTCATAAGACATGAAATGTTGGGAATTAAAGACTTTAGATGTAAGACTCCCAAAAGCTGAAAAGACAGGAGAGGGGTTCAAGAGAGAGACAGCCATAGTCCAATAGCGCTAAGCCGTGGACAGCTTCACCAAGTCCAGCTACACGTTACGGGTGGCTGAAAGATGATGCTACAAGATCTTGAAGTTCTCTTAAAATAGAGCTTTAACTAAATGATTTTGGACATTAAACCTGGAGAGGATCTTTTTCCCAAAACAGCTTGCCCTCGGAACATCATTTCAAGAGTTCCAGGGTACGTTTTTCTTATACACAGATCTTGTCCATATTTAGAAAGCAAAAACTTCCAGGCTACCAACTGAAGACCAGGATTGCTGTCGTAGCAAATATCTGGCAATATAATCCTTCAGCAGATAGCATCAATTTAGTGACTTCAATACACTTAAGGCCAATAGCTGCCTCACAAAAACACTATTACTTTAATTTCAGTAGAGACATCATTAAATGAATAAGCAATCAAAAGAAAGTACTTAAGGGTTTTTGTTCCACACAAGTAGGCACACCAGCAACACATAGAAGACTGGACTGGGAACAACTCTTCCAGTCCTTGTCTGTGGATAGCTAAATAATTAATCCTCCAGACTACGAAAACCTTCAAATATTTCAAGAGCGGTGAAAACAGCCTTGAAAAAAACTCCAAATAAGCCATGCTCCAGCCTCTCCTCTACCTTCCCCGAGTAGGGACTGAATGGGCAAAAAGCACATCTTGAGACTGATGTGGGTCATCCGAAGGTCCCCATCCCTCTCCGTGCCCTGGGGGAAAGGCTGTGGAAGTCACCAAAAAAGGGGCTGCCGAGCTTGCACTCCAGCATCTCATTTGGAGATTAACACATTATTTTTCTTCTCACCAAACTGTTTCTAGTTATCTTAAGAATCTCTGATTGGCTGTTCAGATCAGAGAAGCAAAGCCTGCAACGTTCCTGTGGATTTATTTCACAGGCACACGTGCAAGTGAAGAAATTTTATTACTTATGCCTCTTCTAGCTCCATTTTAGGCAGAAAAAAACCAACCCAATTTATATTAACTGATATTGTTACATACTTCTGCAAAGGGCTCAGCTATAGAGAATATATAAATGGAGGGTATATATATCTCACAGAGGAATAGGGGAGGTATAAAGTTTAAAAAAAAGTTTTAAATTGTTGAAATAAAATCACAAGGATTCTCAGTTTGCCTCTCTAGTGTCTTATGTCTCTCATTAATTTATACAAAATATAATATTTATACATAAATACAATAATATTTATACAAAATAAAACTGAAATTCCAAAATGTAGAGGGGCAGAGGAAAGAAAACAGAGCCTAATGACTGGAAGAGAGGGCAGAGACCAGGAGAGTTTCCATCTTCTGCCTGCTCTCCAGTATGTATATTTATGCTACCATTTTTGCCCAGCAATGTTTTCCCCACGCTGCTGAAGACCCTTCTGGTCTGTACTGATGGCACCAGGGGCCTTAGGGAAAGTTTCTGTCCATGGACACTCCCTTCTCCCCCAGTACAGTCTTCTCAATACACAGTCCTTCTCTTGCGAAGGCAACTGCAACATGGCACTGAACTGGGCCCTATGTATTAACCTTAAATAAATCAAATTATTAATATCTCCAAAAAAATGCATTTCCCAGGGAGCTCGACAAATACCAGCTCATATCCCCCCAGCCACACAATGCATAAAACACTGCTTACGTCAAACTTTAAGCTGTTTTGCCAAACCCGGATTCCCTGATACATTTCAACTCCTTTCAAAAAATATCTAAGAATCTGCCTTCTCAAGAATATCTAAGAATTTGTATGCTCCTGGAGTGGGGGCAGAACGATAAAACAAGGGCTGGCAACAACGCACTGAAAGCAACTTCAGCGTGTATTTCGTGACGCTCCCCATTGATCAAGTCTATAAAAACTTTGAATCTAATAGAAGAGCTGATTACAGCCTAATTTTATTACTAGATAAAGTCTTTTTGCCGAAATAGTGAAACTAAGAACCTGTGAAATTACCACTTGTAAAAAAAAAAAAAAGAAAAGAAAAAAAAAAACAGTTCTTGTCTGGCACAAACACCCTCCAGACTACTACAGATGACAAGGAAGGATAACGCTTGAGGAGTTTTTCCAGTACTCAGTGAATGCAAAAGGCTATGAGAATTCAAAAAGCTATGCCTTTTTCTTTTATTTAATTTTTCATACAATTTAGTACTTCCAATTGATGAACAATATGTTTTCATAAGTTAAGAAATGAGACAAATCCTTCAAAACACACACGCACATCTCCAAGCAGTGAGCTGCTTGAGCTCCTGTGTTACGGAGCAGACAGAATCAGGACTGTCTGGGTTGGACAATTACAGTACAGGGGGACGGTCACCTCCAGAGTCCTACTCACCATGCTGTTCCTGACTTCGTGGAGAATCCTCTCCACAGCGTTCCCATTCAGTTCACCAGACCCAGGCCTATGATGCTTGCTAAGAGTTTCCCATCCTCTCCAGTCCATGCAACTCTCAGCTTAAAATTACTTATTCAGAAAATTAACTATATGAGAATATATGGGTAATATCTACCTATGTACCAGATAAGGCTAATTCTGTACCTATAAACTTGATCTTTAACCTGAAGAACCTACAGTCCAAATTTAGGGTGAAACTCCTAGTAAAAACATGTCCTGAAACAAAGATATAAAAATACTCATCTGAGACCCCATATCTTACAAGGGAAAGATGCTACTTTTTGTTTATTTATTTTCTCAGTGCAAAAGAATAGGTAGTATATAGACAAAAGACTCCAGTATTTTTGAAAGCCTATAAAGGGAGATGCCCAAGATGTATAAACAAGCCAACTCTGCTGTGCATTGCTTCACAGAAGCCAGCTACCAGCCTCCTCTTCCTCGTTAGCACCCTACTGCTAACGAGGCTGACTGAAGATGCATCTCTCCAGCATTTCTAATTTCAGGATCTGCCTACATTTTCAACGTGATGGAGAAGATACTCCTGAGCAGAAAGACAGCATCCCCTTTTTTTTCTTATAAACTCTCTATGAGACTATCAAATCCAATATTCTGTGTAGTAGAAAGGGATGCAAAAACCTGGATGGCCGATTACAGCTAGACAGCTTGTCGACACGTGTGTTTGTGATTTTTTTATAGACTATTTTTGTCTGAATCAAAATTCATATGAATGAAAAACAAAGCTGGTCGTTGCTTTCCAGTGCAGAAAGATGAAGGAAAGGTGAAAATAAAATTATTTTAAATTCACTTTAAAAATTATTTGTATTTTATATTTTCTGTTACATTCTGTTACCATAAAAATATATTTTTAATCAGTACTGGACAGAAAACAGTACTCTTGACTGTATAAAGATGTTAATCAGTGATTCATACCTTTCTGATTACTCAGCAAGTCTTCTACTAATTTGAAGACACCACAGAACTACGTAACTTACCACTCAGAAAACAACAGTTGTTTCATAAAATGAATGCAGCTTCACCTTTCCTTTCTCACCTTCTCCTCCTTCAAGAATCCCTAATCCAAGATGCCAAAGGTGTTACGCAAATTAATGATCACTAAACCCCAAAGGGCCCCACACCTTTCAGAAAGTGCAGTCCTGTGATAACCCAGCAATTGCAGGTTTTTCTCCCCGTTTAGCAGAAGTAGCACTAATAAGACCCAGCTTCCTCCTCCATCTCTGGTCCCCGCTGGGCAAGGTCCACCTGCAGCACAAGGCTGCAATTTCCCTGTACCCTCCAGACGCTTTCCATTTTCCCACCCAATGCCTTTCACAGCAACACAATGTTTGGCTCATTATTTGCTCAGCACTTTCTGGAGGGAACAAAGACTTATTCCAGAGTTTGGACAACTAAATTAGTGCATTGTGTTTTGCACACTTTAATACCTAGCTTATTATCATCCAGCCCCTCAGTGAGAGTCTTCTGCAACTCTCTGGAATAAGCCGCAGGTTTAATCATCCTAAGTAATTTTATTTTACACGGCAACATTTCAGCCCCAGAACCCACCCCATTTCACAAAACATTTCTGATGTGGAACGGCAAAGGTCACAGGACATACTTTGGAAATCCTACTGATGACTTTTCCCACTGTGAAGACTGCCTATTTTCAAGACTGGCTTTTCAAAAGCCGGCACTAAACCTGTCACCTCCAAGTGTCACAACGGTCAGGATACGGGCTGAAACTTCCACAATTTCACACTGGAGTCTTTCGGATGTCTGGAACATTAGTGTTCCTGCCAGAGATCCCTTGCCAAGGACAGTCCCCCGCTACAGGTACTTCCTATAAACACACCCACAGATGCTCTCAGATGGAAAAGTTCCTCTGCTGTGTATACACGGCTTCAACAACATGTTCCGTTTCCCTGTAATAAGGTGACCTGGACTGTTCTCTTTAATCTTTCAATATCTGTTCTCCTCAACAGCCACCTCCAAGCTCTTAGCTTCTGACGTCTCACAAAAAGTTGGGGCTTTAATTAAATTCTAAGCTTTTAGCAAGCTCCTACTAAAAATCTGTCTTGGAGAGCTGTACTGCAACACCGCATTTAACGTTCCCGGGTTTCTACTATTTCCTGCTTTCCTCATTGGTACATAATTTTCATTCCTAATACATTTAATAATAAAAAAAAAAAGACCTTGAGCATTACCAGTAACCTCATTCTTCAATTATGGCTAACAAAGCTTGAACTCACAACTCAAGGCCTCTCTGTCTGGCTGTCAGCTTTCTTCCCAGCTTAACTCCTTAGTTTTCAAACTACCAGAAAACCCAATGTCACCATTTTATGCACACATACCTTCTGATACATCAGTAACCGCATTTACCAGTACCAATTCACTTCATCTTATTGTAAATATACCCTTATTAGAAAGACGGGAGATTAAATAGTTTTCAGTCCATTACACTGAGTAACGCTCATGAATCTGGACTCAAAAGAATTAAGCAATTGCTTGTCCTTGCCATGGCAGGAATATAAATCCAAGAGTTTGGTGATGTTAGCCATGACCTTCACAAATGATGGAAGAACATAATCCAGTCTTCTTCAACACTACAAGGATTTTATGCAAGACCTGAACAACCTAAGGTCCACTGATTTTCCAAGCAACTTGTACAATTCCGTCCTTGCAGACACATGAAAAACCAAAGGGCTAAATTAAAGAAATGAAGATGCACCACCATGGAGCGGTATTCTGAACCAGAAGAAGAATTACCCATGTCGTCTGTTTCTTACTCATAGAATCATAGAATTGTCTGGGTTGGAAGGGACCTTTAAGATCATCGAGTCCAACCATCAACCTAACTCTGGATGCTCCTACCTATGGAGTAGCTTAGTTTCCTCGGGTGGTCTTCAGCATCTTCACGCTCTTTTTAAATAACTCAAGTACCATCTTACTTCAGCCCACTTGATTAAAAAAATGGCAAGTTCTGGATTACAGTTTACCTTCTCTTCTTTGTCTCATCCCTCCTGCACAGACAATGCAGGAAATTCCCTACATTATATCAGGCAAAAAAAGGTAGAATTCTGTTTTACTCAAATAAAAACTGAAGCCTAAAATGAGAACAGACTCAAAGCAGACTATGCATATGTGATATTATGACCACTCCAAGGTGGTTTCTAAATAGTAAATGCATATGTCACTATTACTTTTATTATGATTTGATCAAACTTCGTAATGTTTATATCAAACTTTAAAACAGTGCTATGGCACAGTAAGTTCTTAAGAGACAAGGAAGAGTCAAACAATGCTATGAAAAAAGGTCATACTTAAAATTTTTCTTCACTCTTAGAAGAATTGCAACTCTATTACATTTAATTTCTCATATCATCTATTCAATAGACTTTCTGAAAAGCCTGGCTTCAAGAGGTGGTAGGAATAAAACAGATTTATTCTCTATTTTGGGACAATTGGGGCAAATAACACCACCATGCATTCTGGTTATTCTTTCTGTATGTTTCCAAAGCTTTTCCTACAAAACATCCCAAGAGAGTATACACCATTATTAGCTTGATTTTTAAAAGTTAGAAATGCATTATTTAAGTCTAAACTAACAGTACTAGGATTTATACCTTTATAGCTGTTTTTCAGGTTTAAGAAAAAAAAAATTGCTTTGGTATCAAAATAACATATAGTTTTCCTGTATTTTAGTTTTTAGATTTATTCCATTAAGTTTTGTTTTGTTGTTCAGTGTAGTTCTACAGAAATGAAAATATACGGACTTTACGTAATCGTTGACAGAGTATTTCAGATACTGAATATTTTGGAAAATATTTCAAGATTTTTTTTAAAAATATTGAAGAAAAACACATAACAAAAACGCAATCTATTTAGGATTGGCAGCATTGTTATTATGTAATTATGGGGTCTAAAATGTTAGTTGCCATAACAACTTGGAACAGCTCTACATCCATTATAAATCTTTTGCTCTCTCTTCATATGTATGCTTATTTTTAACCCTGACTTCCTCCCGATGCACTTTTTGCTAGGCAACCTCATTAGCTAAACTCCTACTGTGTCAGATTGGCAGATACAATTGCAGGCATTCCCACAGCCAAACAAACATATTATCTTCACGCAAGCTGC
This sequence comes from Arenaria interpres, assembly GCA_013399435.1. Taxonomy (NCBI): domain Eukaryota; kingdom Metazoa; phylum Chordata; class Aves; order Charadriiformes; family Scolopacidae; genus Arenaria; species Arenaria interpres. The sequence goes on from VXAK01022945.1 coordinate 59,266, forward strand.
CAGATGTGCCATATATCTTATAAATGTGGGTTTGCGCCTCCTTTAATTATGTTCTCTTCCCCTGCATGGCAAAAAAAAAAAAATCTCCAGTTTCTCCATCCCTTAATAAAGTGCTTAAAGACTTGAAATTACTGTATCGTGCCAGATAGCTACACAATGCACTGCAATTTATGCATACACTTATTACAATATGGCAAGTCATAAACCTCAAACTTTAAAAACACTAAAATAAAATTATACTTACCTTCTGCAATTTTACAAACTTCTACTACCTCAGAGTAGATTAAATCTTTGAAAATGATTTATTTTACAGCTATATTTAAATTAAAAAAAAACTTAGACAAAGATTGAAGAAAATTTGAACAAATCTACTCTTCCCTCCTCTCTCTGTCTCATAAATCTCCAATATTGACATGCATGCTACTTATTTGTAGAATTTTCATTATAATGAAAAGCTGTGACAGTAATAAAACTGTCTGTGTTGCCCCAGGAAACTGTATATAAATTAACACTGCCAACATGAGAAATCCATCAGAAAAATCATGCTAAAGTTGCGATTATTAAAAAAAAAAAAAAAAAGGCATAAGATGACATTTTGCTTGAGTTACACTCACTGTGAGCAATAGCGCCTGTATCCAATGGGAAAAGCAACACAGGGATGGTAATGGCTGTGCAGCACTTAAGAAGGGAATGGATTTTTCCAATTATCTCCCAGTTTTGTTCCCAATAGAAGTCTAGACAAAAACTGAAACTGCTTCCATACATGCAGACCACAACGACACTTTCGGAGGTGGAAAATTCCTTTGTCCTGCTGTTCAGACGCAGTAAATCTTGTTTGAAAAGTATTCCATGGTTACATCAAATAAGAAAACCAAATGTGAAGATTTCACAGAATAAAAGAAGGTTCATGTTAGAAGGGACCTCTGAAGGCCATCTGGTCCAAACCTCCTGCTCAAGCAGGGCCACCTAGAGCCAGTTGCCCAGGAGCACGTCCAGACAGCTTCCAAGTATCTCCAGGGATGGAGACTCCACAGCTTCTCTGGGCAACCTGTGCCAGTGCTTGGTCACTCTCACAGGAAAAAAAGAGCTTCCTGGTGTTCAAATGGAACCTCCCGTGTTTTAGTTTGTGCCCATCACCTCCTGTCCTGTCACTGGGCACCAGTGGGAAGAGTATGACCCATTCTTCTTTACACTCTCCCTGCAGGTTTTTACATACATTGATAAGACTCCCCAATTTCCTACTTCACTGAATTTGCAAGACTACACATTTGGCCAGATTTAAAGAAAAGTCACATAGGGCTCATGTTAGGCACCAAATGAAAGAAAGCCCATGACGAAAAGTGAAGCATCATGTAAGAACTGTATATTTAAGCAGGCCATCAAGAGAAAACCCTTGGGTAGAGGAACTCTTTAAAAAGCAAAAATACCTGCTTTCAGTAAAAACATCTAATTATTTCCATTGGTGATCTAGCCTTTTCTTTCATTCAGATGCAGAAGATCAGCTCTGACCTCAGGAAGCTCAAAGCATCAGGAGACTTGGCCTTCATCGCACCAATTTCACCAGACCAAAATCTGAGCCAGAAACTGTGTCTCTGTGAGTGTCTCTGTTCTCCCTCACTGCGATGGGGCCACAAATTCCAAATTAAACACATTCAACCTAAATTTTGCCATATGCCATGGCAACACCAACTCTCTTTATACTCTGGCTCGTAATGCAATAGGAGCAATTCTTTATCATTACATGTTAAATCAGTCTTTGGTAAATAAAAAGCAAACAAATCATCCTGCAAACTCTGGGTGATTTTCCATACTCCTTGTTTACGCTGTGTTCCAACATGCCCACCTACTCACCCAGAGTTTCGTCTTCAGGACTTCTTTTCAGAAGAATTAATTTGGTGAATAACTCCTTGATTTATATTTCAAAGGTCAATTAAGAACTCTGCAAATGGCTGGCATCTCATCAAATTGAGAGAAGATTAAAACGGGAGTCATTAATTTTTTTTGATAAGCAGTGCAAATACGTATGAAAAATGCTTGCTTGTGCTTTTGCCTCAGGCTTCCTTGGTGCATCACTTAAGTCTCATTTAGCACATTGGAAGGTGCTTGGGGGAGGGAAAGGCACGAAGGGAATAGTCGAATCCTCAAGATCTGGTGCATATGTATAAATGTAAGCAAACAAACTGATTGTAAAGCACCGAAGTCATGTCGCTGCAGCTCTGGATGCCCTTTTATTGACTGACCTTGTGCCCATGCACATAAGCAGAGGTTAAAGCATTTCGGGAGAGTGGGAGAGGGAGGGGGAAGAGTCAGAACAAAAAGAGGGAAAGACGGCTCAGAAATGACAAAGTACAAAATTCACATTTTTCATCATTTAGGTGATGAAACAGAACTAGAGATAGTTACCATTTTAATTAACATGGAAGGTCAAAGACAAAGATCATTACGTGTAATTTTTCTTCCTATTATAAATTTCAATCAAGTATAGAGGCGTTACAGAAGCATGCAAATTACTGTAGGTTTTTTAAAAAATTAAAATTAACTTGCTTATTTAATGCAAAAAACATTCACTATCCTATCAACTCCAAACATGGGAAAAATTACTATAGGTATTTCAAGTTCAGATCTTTGATCAAAGTTTGCTTTTTCAAGATCTATAGCATTTTAGATCTTGCAGGAAACTAATATTCTGATGACATTACAGAACAAAGACTTTGTTCTGGTAAATGATGAATTAAAAACAACTTTTTGTTAATGTTTAGCATAAAACATTCCCTAATATTTTTTTTAAATGATCTGAGGACAGACTGCTATAGGAGCTGAATTTAGTGGTCCACATTAAAAAATACTTTCATGTTAGTTCATGCCTTTGTTTTAATTCTCAAACTTTATTTCATAATAGAAACTTTTAAACAAAATTATAAAATATTTATGAAACCTGCCAGATTAATTTAAACAGTCAGTCCATCAGCTTCCAATCTTGTCAATAAAATTCCTTGATTACTCTTCAGGTTTTTTTTACTAACTCTGGATTTTCTTCTCCTACGTAACTGTCCAATCTCACTCAGAATCTTAAAGAGAAGTAAAATTACTAGACAAAGATATTTACCGATTGTATTCGGAGGAAGGGGTGGAAGCACATAGTAGATCTTATTTTCAGCTGATACTTAGTCTTCAGTTCCTTTAAGTCAATTTTCTTCATTGTAACTCCCACACCCCCCCCAAAGATTTCAGTACATTGCTAACACATCATGCTGAGACTGGAAGTACGGGAAGACAGACCGATCATGGGGATGGCAACACCCCCCACAAAGCCAACAAAGCTTTGACACCACTCACTTAGAGGGACTTGTTCTCATATTTCTTCACCTTCAACAGGAATAACAGTGACAAAAAAAAAAAAAAAAAAAAAAAAAAAAAAATTGCATTCCAAGGGTGACATGGTCTCTTCTGCAAATATGCTGCAGTGTCCAGGGAGGTAAATTATAAAAACCTTGATGCAAATCTTTAAGGAAATTATCATTTTCTAGGCTATTTTGAAAGTACCCTAGCTTTTAGTTCCACGAGATTCTGGCTTGCATAATTTTCTTTTCGTCCCCTCCAAGAAACAAAGGGTTTTCTTCATTATTTTTGCAACTAATTCTTTCTGGTTTTCTTTCCTTTCTTTCCTGTTTTACCTAACTTTCTAAGTAAAAACTCAATGCAACATATCTGAATAAAATACAAACCAATGTAACCTACTCCACTTTTGAAGAATGTAGGATTTGTAATAACCATACTTCATTCATCAGTTAAATTCAGTACCTATTCATTATGGCAACCATGCATCACATTACATCTCTCTCCAGTTCAGAAAAACACTGTTGAATAAAGGTGAATGTTGCATAAATACTTTCCTATTCCCCATTTACTTCCTTAAACATGAAATTTGGTTCCTTATACAGATCAATTTATAATTTTATTTTTTTTTTAATCAAGTAAAAATTCAACTTTACCTTTTCAAACATTGCTGTAGTGATGCTAGATCCTGTATGAGTGATATCACAGTTTACTTGGGGAACAATCATAAATGCTATCATAATTAGGATTTCAGTTAAGGATGAAAGAGATGGAGCAGATGGGATGCAAGAAACAAACATTTAAATGCAAATATCTTTGTTAACAGGAAACTTGTTAAGAGGAGCTATCAAAGCACATGGAAGATAAGTGTTCATCTATTTAAGTCAGATATATTTGAAAGTTTCTCCCAGCATGAAAGTCAGCTAAAGTCTCCAAGCAATCCAGTAACAGTCAGTACATGACTCAAAAAAGAGCAGCAAAGATTTTTTTTTTCCCCAGTTGCCTTTTCAGAAGTCGATAGGAAACACTTAGCAAAGATCTGTACGAGCATGGCTTCCCTCCTCGTCTTAATGCTATCGCAATTTATTGCTCACATTAAGCAGAAAACGCTGAATGCTGTGTTGCGATAATGCATTGCTCTCCCCCCAGAGCTGTTATTTCTGAGTTATTCATGGAAAAATTAGAACCCTCACTAACCCCCAGCTGTGATTTTCACTTTTTCTGGTAACCCATTAGCTGACACCAGGAAGCCTACCTGAGGGATGTGGTCAAACCCCTGGCTTAACGAAGGCCTGCTCACCAAAATACACCCCTGCCCCACCTGTGACGGCAGCAAAGAAAATACTCGTTTTGATTCTCTATCTTAAAAACGTCAAAATTGTACAATATTACTACCTCTAAAAACTCATATAGCTGAAGTGCCATATGGTTTCAAGCCATAGATGGCTTCAAGAGTGACCACAGATGTAGCGTTAGGTCCCAGCTCTGCTCTCAGGCCCTTCTCCTAAGCAGGTGGGGTTATCCCTGAGACCTCAAACCTGACATAGGTTTGGATGAAAGGGAACCCATCTCAGTGAGGTGGGGAAGGAACATGGAGCAGGCGGCTGGTTTTAGAAGGTGGGACGGAGAGGTTGGTGGAATGGAGGAGTACGGGGCTGGTGAGGGGTGAGATCCTGGCCTATGGAGATGGTGTTGAACTGTTGGCCACACCACATTCTCCCAACTGGCAAATCTGAAAGTTTTGGACATCCTTGGCACAAACTTCAAAACACTGTCACACACTGAACGTATCTATCTATCTATCTAGATATAAAATGGTTTTTCACCAAGCAACTTCCTGGAAACAGAGTAAACTCCATTCTCCCCGAGACAGACAAGGACAGGTCTCGCTGCCTTCAAGGTTTTGCATTCCAGCTCGTTACTCACTTTGTGCCTTCATAGCACACATCTGTGCGGTCACTTCTCCACTTCTGAAAGAAAAACTATCTTGTTCAGTCTGATTTCACATGTGGAAACCAATAAATATGTAAACAAGCTACAAAAACAAGATCTGAAGCAGGCCAATTGCAGCCACTGAAAATTATGAAATGACAAAACAAGCAACCAAAAAATCTAAACTAACCAAAATTGTTTTAATGTTAACTGACCTCACTAGGGAAAGAAATGTTCAAAATAGGGCTGAGGAGAATTTATATCACTTCTGCTTACGATTGCTAGACGCTACGATGCTTTTGTTGGCTGGGTTAAACAGCTGCCACCAATTAAACCTTCTCCTCGTGCAGCCACTTTCTGGCCGTCCTCACAAGAGCTGAAATGTCTTTCAAATCGACTGAAGAGACCATCACTCTCGAGTCTCACCGAGAGGCGCTTTCTGAATCCTTAACCTTGCTCGCTGCTGTTCTTTCCCATTTCTCAGCACCTGGCTTTGAAATGGCCAATATCGTGAGGGCAAACACTCACGGCAGACACAATCGCATCTGCCCACTGACCATTTATACTCCAGCCGCAGTTACATCCACACGCGGCTGTAAGGCTGCCTGGGATCCCCCACATCTTTTGAGTCATTGCTTTTCAAGCTGAAATCCCACAAATACACTTAGTCATAAGAGGCTGACTGAACACAGGTACCAAAACAAGGAATGCTTTGTGAATAAAACACTACCTTCAAAAAAAACACACAAACAACACAAAACCACCACCACCAACAACAAAATCTACTTATGCTGCCACCTTTAAGCCTTATTCATCCCGCTGACAATATCATACCAACTGCCTTCCAAGCACATTATTTTAAATGGCACCAAAAGTTTTGTTTCATTTATAGACTTTAAAAAAAAATCCTAGCTCATACAATGACAAGATCACACCAACGAGCTCACAGTCAAATTTAAAAAAAAGTAAAGCACAGAAACTTGGAATAATCTATAGGTGGTTTTTTTTTAGACAAAAAAAAAAATAATCTAGCTCATCTTAAAAGATTAGTATCAAGGGCTTGGAAAGGTCTTGAGTCAAGGGTTTGATTCAAAGGGTCCTGGATGCAGATTATACCATCCTACATATTTAACATGTATTTATTTTTCAGCAGTTGCCATCTGGTATCCCAATTACCAGTGGGAGAAGTAAGTATGCTATTACCCGAGTGAGGAGTGTTGCACCCTGCCTGTTCCTGAGCAGAACTCTCAGCTCCCTCAGATCTCTTCTACCGTTGCCTAATGCCCATTTGTGGTGGGCAGAAACCCACACCATTTTCCTTCTGTTCCACTCAACTCGCCAGTCTGTTTTTCCTGCTTAGTTTTCATCATCTTCATTTTCTAATCATTGATTTACATTTATTCTTAGTCAGCATCCTCACATACATGTTTTTCGAGAAGTCACAGGGTGGTTCGGGTCGGAAGGGACCTTTGGAGGTCATTCTAGTCCAACCCATTGCTCAGATCAGGCTAAACTACACAGCAGGCCTCTCGGGTCTTCAACACCTACAAAGATGAAGATTCCACACCCTCTCTAGGCACCTGCTCCAGCATTTGACCATTCTCATTGTAAAAAAAAAAAAAAGTATTTCCTCATATCTAATCAGAATTACCCATATTCCACCTTGTGTCCACTGCCACTCAACCTGTCGTTGTGAGAAAAGGGGATGGCTCCATCTTTTTCAAATCTTCTGATCAGGCAGTTCCAGACCACAAACAAGGTCTCCCTTGAGCCATTTCTTCTCCACGCTGAAGAGGCCCAGCTCTGTCAGGCTCTCCTCAGATGTCCTGTGCTCTAGGCCCCTTTACCAGCTTGGTGGTCCCTTCCTGGACTCATTCCAGTATGCCCACAGCTCTCAAACCGAGAAGCCCAAAACCAGTCCCAGAACTCCAGGCGCGTCTCATCAGTGCTGAGCAGAAGGGAAGGTTCACCCACTGCCTACTGCAGCCACACCTTTGCTGGCTCATGGCCCACCATGACGACAAGGACGATGAGGGGCCTGGAACATCTCTCTTGCAAGCAAAGGCTGAGGGACTTGGGTCTTTTTAGTCTGGAGAAGACTGAGGGGGGATCTGATCAGCACCTATGAATACTGAAAGGGAGGGGGTCAGGAGGATGGGGCCAGTCTTTTCTCAGTGGTGTCCAGGGACAGGCCAAGAGGCAACAGGCACAAACTTGAGTATAAGAAGTTCCACCTAAACACGAGGAGGAACTTCGTTCCTGTGAGGGTGGCAGAGCCCTGGAAGAGGCTGCCCAGAGAGGTGGTGGAGTCTCTGTCTCTGGAGACATTCAAACCCACCTGGACATGTTCCTGTGGGACCTGCTCTGGGTGGACCTGCTCTGGCAGGGGGTTGGAGGAGATGATCTCCAGAGGTCCCTTCCAACCCCATAGCATTCTGTGATTCTGTGACCCCTAGGTTCTCAAAAGCTGCTTTTCAGCTGGTCAGCCCCAGCATGTGCTGGTACATGAAGTTGCTGCTTCTTCCCAGGGCTGGGCTTTGTATCTCCATTTGTTAAATTCCATGAAGTTCCTGTCAGCCTGTTTCTGCAACCTGCCCAGGACTCTCCAAGCAAAGCTCTGCCCTCCAGCATACTGAAGATATTAAATTGACCACCAGCAGGACTTTGCACCCCTGATTGCAACTTCGAGCCTGGGAGTCCAGCCAATTTTCCACTCATCGTCTGCTTGCGGAGCCCATATCTCAGCAGTTCAGTGATAAATAACCTATGAGAGACTGTCAGAGGCCCAGCTAAAGCCAAGGTATACAACACACACTGCCTTTTCCTTGTCCACAGCACTTCACATCACAGAAAGCAGTGAGGATGATCAGGTATGATTCACCCTTTTCAAACCCATGTTGGCTGCTCCCACCAATCCCTTTCCTGTCCTTGATGCGTTTGCAAACAGTTACTATAACGATCTGTTCCACCATCTTCCCAGGGGAAGGCTGCAGACCAGCCTGTAGTTCCCCGAATCCTTCTTCTCATTCAGCTAGAGGATAGGTATGATACTGCCTTTTTCCAGGCCTGAGAAGCCTCTCCCAAGGGCCACAACCTTTTGAAGATAACAAAGAGCAGCCTCGCAATAACATCAGCCAGCTCTTGGCTGCATCCCAGCTGGTCCCATGGCTTTGTGCATGTCCAAGCGGTTAAGTGATCCCTAACTCTGTCCTCACCTCACTCCCACAGACTCTGCTAGCAGACTCCAGGACCTGCCAGGCTTGGGGATAAGTTTTGCCTATGAAAACTGAGGCAATGAAGGCATCAAGTACCTTCACTTTTCCTTTGTCACTAGTTCTTCAATCTCACTGAGCAATGGGTCCACAGTCTTATCAGCTTCCCTCTTGCCACCAATGAACTTATGGAGGAAACCTCTCCTGTTGTCCTCCACCCATCTTGCTAGCTTCAACTCCGGATGAGCTTTGGCTTTCCTGACTCCATCCCTGCATAAACAGGCAATGTCTCCGTACCCTCGCAAGCAGCCTGTCCCTTCTTCTGTCTCTGCGCTCTTCCTTTTTGTGCTCGGGCCCAGCCATCCATCATGGCCTTCTGCCAAGCTTGCTCAACTCTCTACACAAGACAACAGTCCACCCCTGTGCTCCAAGAGGCTGCCCTTGATCAACCAGCTCTCCCAGGCCCCTTTGCCCTTCAGGGCACCTCCCAATGGGATCCTGCCAAGCAAGTCCCTGAACAGGTCAAAATCTGCTCTTCAAAAGAACAAGGTTCTAATCCTGCTGTTTGTCTTCGTGACTCCTCTCTTCAACTCAAGTCTCACCATCGTTTCAGCTGAGTCTGCCCTCAATCACACTCCAACAGATCTTCCTCATTTGTGAAGGTAGCACCTCTCTGAGCCTGTGATTGTGAGGCTTTCACCAGCTACATAAAGAAGGTTTCATCGTCTCCTGTTCTTGATAGGCTGTAGCAGACACTCACCGCACTATCACCTCTGCTCATTTACCCTCTGATCCTTACCCATAAGCTGTCTACTGTTTTGTAGCTTTGCTTCTTTCACCCTCCTTAATCAAAATCTTTAGATAAATTCTACATGAATATTACATGACTATAATTTTATACAACTATAAATTATATATGTGAATTAAATTGTGTGCATTATGATTAATTTTATACAAATGTAAGTAAATTTACATGATAATTTTAAGGAGGTTTTTTTTTCTTTTCATACTAGATCAGCTGATAGGATTGCAAAATTGATTTATTCTAGAGGAAATCACCTCTTTATTTTTTTTTTTTGGTCTAAAAATTTCCTTGACACTTTTGCCCATGAATGCTTCAAGATATGGTACAGTGACCTTTTTATTGAATGGGCTGCATTTGCTTGATGCAGGCAGCAGTTCTGTTCATACAGTCAAGTAACCATCACTTTTTAACTGGTGACAACCTAATCATCCTCCTTATACACTTAATGAAATCCAGCGGAGAACATTTTGCAGCAATGTGCTATCAATACAGTGAAGAGGTCTGGACTATACACCTGAAACCTCCAAAGAAGGTACTTAACACGTCTTCCCGCATCTGCAGATGGCACTTATACATAAATGCATATATCCATTGTCTGATGAGAGAGATGAACGGACTCATCTCTTAGGTTCACACAAGATCCCATACGAGGGCACCGGCAGGACTACGCAATGAAAAACTGGGGGCTGACAGGGTGGAAATCACATTGTAGTTATCAAGAAACTCAAAACACAAGCTGCTCTAGCAGCTTACAGGTGGCACGACCCAACAACTCCCTGTCTGCCTTCTCTTGTTTCCGTGCCTCTCCTCCTTCCTACTCCTTCGTTCCCTTGTGCTGCTGGCTCTGGCGCTCCTCAGACCTTTCCATGAGTCAACTCAACGCACTAAGCCAGCCAGATCCAGAAAAACAACAACATTTTCCCTGGGATAATGAGTTATATCAGCTCTCAGAAAGCTCTGATGAGTACAACTAGCTGGGGAGGCAGGGGAGGAGACGGAGTAAAGAAGAGCAGAATAATCCCTTTACTCAACAGTAAGGTATTAGGCTGCCTCACTGTGATCTGCAAAGCTGCAGCCTAATTGGAAACTCATACCGGCTTAATATCTACCTGCAACCACCATCTAATTAGAAAGCAGAGCTGTTCCTGCCAGCCAAGAGGACAGCGATGAAAACCCACCTACAAAACCTGGAGCCAAAGTCATCTGCTCCCGAGACACTTGCGCCAGGAGGCACAAAGCATGGGAAGCCATCACTTCTGGCACCACAGATGTCACCCACCTACACGTTTTCTTTGTTATAAGAAAGACCGCAAGTTTGGAGATCTCAAAGCGAACCATACGCTTGGTACAAACGCACACGCAGCGGGAGAAGCCGATGGAAGGGAAAGGCTGGGTTGGCAGATGTCAACTACACCAAAGAGGAAAAATTAATGACAACAGTTTCTCCTGTTTGAACGCCACCTGCTCGCTGATCCCTCAGCTGTGGGAATTAGCCAAGAGAAAATACTCACACGAGAGAAACGCTTACTTCATACTGTTTGTTGGCTTTCTCTGAAATAGTACGGTACGTCTGATTTGTGTTTATACGTGGCTAGGTTTTCTTCCTCAAGGGAGTTAAAAATGGTTTGATCCAAAATAGAGTAAATAGCTGTTATATCCTGACAGCTGCTCTTTAGAAAGACAAAAGAGGAGGAGGAAGTTTTTATTTGGCTTTGTTGCGGGTTTGTGTTGTTTTCTTTTAAACTGCAAAATCCTAAAGCATTGACAAAGTACTCACAAATCCCTCAGTAATCACAATTTTGGTGCATTTATGGTTCCACACAATATACTAGACACATGAACACGAGCACGTCTCCCCAGCACTCTGCCATACACGCGCCCCTGAACCAGTATGGCTGCCCCAGTGGAGCATTCAAGCCAAGAGAGCTCAATAGCAGGTGGAAAACCTCAGGAAAGTAAGGTTAGCTGGAGTAGCTCTGGATAGACCAGCATTGTACACTCTAAGTGTACCCATAAGTTCTTCACTTTTATCCATTTTTTTCTGAAGCTGTGATTTTATACTGTAGGACAGTCTGAGTGCTTTAAAAGCTATTTCCTCTGAAACAATATAAGAGGTAAATTCATCTTCCCTTCATGAAATAAAGAGCAAAACCAAAAATGCACCAAAAAAAAAAAAAAGGGAAAAAGAAAAGGAAGTTAATCCTGCCCTTGTGCTTTTATTACTTCAGAGTATTTCTGAATTATACCCCTTCAAGACAAAGTAGTGTCCTGATGTCAGACATTTTTCAAGTCTGGTAGGACAAGTTTAAAACATTCAGTGAAAAAGTAGACTGGTGTTTCCATAGCTGTCTGGCAGGATATCTGACTTCTGTATACTTCTCCACTGATGCACAGACTCTGCTACAAGCAGCCTATTTCAAGGCCCATCCGAAACCTCTGTTCTTTCTTGCTTATAACTTAGATAACTTCATCTGGGTAGTGTGTCCCTGTGTCTGTCCTGCTGTTTTAGAGGGCACGGGGAGTGGACCCTAACCTCCAAGCCAACTGATGACACGCTCTGTGGAAATCAAGCTCATACCTACACCCCATCATAGAATGGTTTGGGTTGGAAGGGACCTTAAAGATCATCCAGTGCCACTCCCTGCCCTGGGCAGGGACACCTCCCACCAGAGCAGGTTGCTCCAAGCCCTGTCCAACCTGGCCCTGAACCCCTCCAGGGATGGGGCAGCCACAGCTTCTCTGGGCATCATACCTGGCCAGGCTCTTCTCTGGAGCCCTGCTGACAACTGCTGTCCATATGACATTTTTCCTTCAGTTCACACTATCAGAAATAGTAAAAGGGACATTCTGCCTCCACCCAAGATGTATTTATAAGCACCTCAGGCACAGCACATGCACTGTAAACTGCAGAAGATGAGGGGACTATCTGGGACACAAGTACAGCTGCAATAGCATTAGAAGATTGCCCCATGTGGAGAGCAGTAAGTTTGAGGCAATGTGGCCACTACCTAAATATCCAGAGAAAGTTCTCAGCACCTAGACCCGGGTTTCTTCTCAGAAGAAACCCGACAGCTTGCTCCAGCAATAGGCCCTGGAGACACCAGCACATGTGCTGTTTCGACAATGTAAAGGGCTCAAACTCTTGTATGGAAGTGGGAGTAAACCAAACTGACACTGCGAGTACACGAAGGGGAAAGAGAGATGGGAAGAGGTGCATGTCCCTTCCTAAGTCACACATGGGCTGCCCTGCAAAACATCCACCATCTCTCTTTGGACAGATGCAAGCTCTGTCCCTGCCGCTCACACGTTCTCCAGCTTGTTCCTCCTCAGGAAAGGAGGCGTTTGGGGTTGCAAACACCTCCAGGAAAACTCAGCTTCTCACCAAGTATTACAAAACATAGACATTGCCGGAAAGGTGGGAGCATGCAACTTTCGATAGTTAAGCCACCCGAGCCTGGGACGCGGCTGAGCGCTCTGCTGAACGGCTTCGTGAAGGAGACAGGAGCCCTTAAGAGAAGGGGTATAGGGCAGGGGGAGGGGGGATTACTTTTTTTTTTCTTCTCCAAAAGAGACACTATGTAAAATGCAAATCAAAGTTAAAAATGTATGATTTAATTCAAGTTTTCTTGCTTGCTAATTTTAACTACAGTTTAAATCTGATGAAAATCTGCCCAAGCTTTGGATAGAAGCAACACGTTTTGGAATGAAAAAAATGTACTGCATTTTAAAAGTAGTATTTTTTTTCTGGCAGGTCATGTTCTTCCTGGATTTAATTTCTGAATAATATTCTGTAATCTACAGTAGAACATATTTAAAGGAGGTTACGCTTTCCAGTCCAGGTGGAGGTGGGAAGAAAGGCAGACAGGAAAAGGATGTTGCTGGCTCTGTGGCAGCCACGTCACCCACGCTAATGATTAAGCGAGATTCAGAAACACACACAAACATCACACACGAGGCAAAGCAACACAACTGAATCCGTCCACGCACCTGACATTAACCTGCTCCTTCTCCAATATATTCACCTAAACCATTGCCTCTTCACAGTCTATGTACTTGCAAATGAGGTTTGTGTGAGCCCCAATACAAAGGATTTGCCTTCTAAAATCATCTAAGGTGGGAAAGGTGGGAAAGGTGGGAAAGGGAAGAAAATAATCCCAGCTGGGGCAGGGGGGAGGAGGAGGGATGAAACAAGCCTTGCTGATCATAATTGGTTTGATAACAGCAATTTGAACAAGTATCTGTAAAAGTAATGGTAGAAATGCCCAAATTAAAAATCGCATTGTTTCCTGATACAGTCATTCCATTAGTTCACCACAATCTAAGGAGAAAAAAAACCAAAAACTTTAAATCATGTCAGTTGATTCAATATCTGCTCTGTAAAATAATACAGTTTTATTATTACCGCAGCTTTAGTCACTATTAGCAAACATCAACGATTGCTGCATCAGCACAGACTTGCAGCCAAAGCACAACAAGGGAACATAAATTACGCACTGAGCAGCAAAAGGTTTAGAGCTCAGAAATCAATATTTAAGCAGACAGGAAAATTTCAGACACTGTGCATGAAAAAATGTGGAGGAAAAGTATCACTTCCCTCTGTTTTGTTGCTGTTACGTGACTGCCTGAATTCAACCTCACCTTAATTTAAGGTTTTTTGTTCGTTTTTACAGGCATTGCTTCTTCTGTTGTTGGGGTTGTCATCGCTGAGATTAGAGATAGGTAATTCCAGTATTAGTATCCAGTTGCATAATAGATCCTGCATTAAAAGTGGGATTGGGAATGCCCTTAACTCTGCTGTGAATCCAAAGTAGCTCATTGCTGCGCTTGCGCTGCAAACAGGCTCTGTCTCTGATGTGACAGAAGTGAGAAGTTAACAAGGGGAAGGGGAGATAGTCCCTCAGACCGTGAGGGACAGAGGGTTACCACAGCACCTTCACCGCAGAAATACATGGTATTTCATAATCTTACTGCTTCAGAAATAATAACATGCGTTAGCAACGACTGCACAACACTCATTCTGTGAAAGGGCTTTTATCCATTTTGTCTGAACACCATTCTTTTTCATTCCCCGGGGTGGTTTTCCTTCGTCACCTCCCCCAAACAATTCCCAGGCCCTGTTTCTATTTTCCCTGTTCTAAGTAGTAAAATCATTTTACTTTTTCCCCGCTTTATTTCTAACCTGGGTGGTTCTCCAGCTCCTGGTTCCTTCAATCTGGCATTCATCAGCCTGCTAAAAACTGCCCACAGGTGAGAGGGAGTGGAAAGCAGAGCAATGATGGATGGGGAAGGGGGGGGACTACCTACTCTTACAGCAAATTGAAGTGGCCATGTAGATGTAAAATAAGTTCATGTGCACTAGTTGGCTGGTTTTTAATCTTTCCTGTGAAAGGGTCAAGCCAAAGGGTACAAAGCCACCAGATGTGCTGTGCCCGTGCCATAGTCTGTGCCCATGCTCTGAGCCAAATGAAGCTACCTGAGAAGCAGCAGGACCTTAGCTCAGGTCTGGCACTCTACTATTCTCCAAATAGCCAGAAAACCTGAAGGCAAAGACGACTGCTGTTATCTACAGGAGGAAAAATAAATATATATATATATATACACACACACACACATACAGGCAGTCTAAGAGCGAAAATGATGGTAGGACAATGGCACAACAGGCAGATGCAGAAGGGAAAGGCAGGTCTGGCTTGCTCCTCACCACGCAGGGGAGCAGTGAGAAATCCCACCAGCACTAGTTCCAGCCTTGCACACTCCAATTGCCAAATGCCTCAAATAAATCTGGAACACCTTCCAGGCTACCAAGCTGCCATTTAACCCCTGTTTTGCCCAAAACTCCAAAAGATGAGCACAGTACCATTTTGCTTTTTTGTTCACCTTTCACAACACTACCTAAACAGCAGCTTCTGGTAACGCCTCTCACTGACACTCACAGCTCCCCAGGTAGCAGCTGACTTCATAGAAGCAACAAAGAACTTCCACTTCCAGCCAGGCTCCAGTTTAGCATGGTAAGGGTTGACCAGAACTGGCCATTTTTGCCCACAGCAACAGTGCTGCAGTGATGGCCGACGCCATCCGAACTTCTCCCGATACAGACACCACGAGCAAGGACACTACCATGAATGCTGTGATAGCCCCAGCACATGGTAAATTTAGTCATTTTTGGTCCCAGCATGGCAAAGGCAGGTTTATCCAAGATGAACCTACTACTACTATGCAACTCTACCTGCAGTAAACAGGTTTCTCACTTTCCTCCAATTTATTACTCTGGATTCAGAGAAATAAACTCATACTTCAACTCTTCAAATTCCTCAACT
This sequence comes from Arenaria interpres, assembly GCA_013399435.1. Lineage (NCBI taxonomy): Eukaryota > Metazoa > Chordata > Aves > Charadriiformes > Scolopacidae > Arenaria > Arenaria interpres. The sequence continues at coordinate 74,868 of VXAK01022945.1, forward strand.
AATTCTTCAAATACTAAACTAGGAAAGAAAGGAGGAACAAAGGAAGGGGAGGAACAGTTTCTCAGAAGGCAGCATTTTACATAGCTTTCACTGGAGTTTGGTTGTACTATACTCAAAATACCATTCTGACAGATTTTTCTGAAACTTAATTGATAACACTGACATACACTCATTCAACACATACAGCAAGTAAAAAGATAAGCTATTCAAGAAGAAATGAGCTTTCCGGACATCCATATTGCATGGAAGAGCTACAGCTGAACAAATTAGTATTATAACTTTAAAGAAAAATAAAAAAGAACAACCCAACAAATATCACTCTACATAAACAGCTGTAGCAGCTGGCCTTGAAGGTGAAGTATATTTTGTGCAAATACAACAAGTAATCTTTCTTTAAATGTTCTTGTCTTTCGCTACCCAAAGGAAACAGAATAAAACCATCTGTGTCAATGAATGGAAAACCAACACATGGGTGTTACTCGTATGTGAAGGTCATTTCTATTCCTACAAAACCCTTACTTTTCCTAATCCTGTGCCTAAACTCCCTGATAAAAAATTACTTATCTGAACGTACCAAAGCCCTGCTACACTGTGCATCATCTATAAAGCCTTCCCTGCACCCCCCTCCTCTTTTCACTTTATACCAAGTGAAGTGCTCTTCAGAACAACAGGGAACCCTTGGAATTAGTCAATAGATTGATTAATGCACTGCACTGAGCAGGCCAAACAGGAGCAGGATGTTTACAGGTGTTCCTTAGGTAGACATTAATTGCGCCGCACTAAGGAGGCCAGTTTCTTTCTGTTAAAGATGCTACTAACAAATAATACAGACAAGAAACCAACTACAAGGCTTCCTGAATAAAAAAAAATAAATAGTAAAAAAATAAATAGTAAAATTTGCTTTTCTGACCAAGGAAGTACTTGAAGTAAATTCAGTTAACTGACACGTTAAACAGGAAACAAGTATCAGTCAATTTTTGGGGCCAAGGAGTGCATGAAGGCTGAAGAATGTGAGTAAGAAAAAAAGTTCTCTCAGTCACCTTAAATAAAACCTATCTAATGCCACCACATAAGGAAATGCAAGAGGAGGAAAGACAGCCGGAATTTCTTAACAGCCCCAACACAGATCCAAATTTTTACAATTTATTTCATAATGTAATGACCCAGACAAGCTTCCAACCATCAAACTTCAAAAACCACTACCTTCCTGAATTGCATTTGCCAATCCATGGGCTGCTCAATAAATTCCCTTGCGCACAGTTACTCTGATCTATTACCTTCATCCCGGCAACGTGAGCCACAACCTTGAAAAGTCAGTTCTCAACTGCCCAGCAGACTGGGAAACTTTGTCTATTAAAATAAAGAGACCCCAAAAGCACCCTGTTTGAACTTCACCCTTCCGCGGCGCAAAGCGGCAAGTGGGTGCGTGGTGTGTGGATTGGAGCTCGGGGACCCAGGACGTGGTGAGAGTTCTGCTCCTCACCGAGCTCTCGTCTTCCCAACACCTCAAGAAACACCCAGCTCTCACCACACGCTGCTTCCCAGTTCACTTTGGTCTGACCGTACCTGTGCAGAGCCACATAATTAAAATTTATTCATGGGTTGGTGGTTTCATTTCTACAGGCGAAAAATTCAGGTATAAGTGAAGCAAAAGGCCAAAAGTCTCATCTATACGACCTCTACACTACAGCTTTGCTTCCTGAGCCACATTCATATGAAATTTATATTAAAATACAAATTTCATGACCTTCTGGCTCCCCTTTCTCATTTATACATTTCATAAACACTTACGCTGGTCCTGTGCTGAAATTCATTTGGGTCACGCAGGTGACACAAAAGCTATTTCCTTTCTGTACGAGGCAGAACTTAGTGCACAACTGACCTTCCAGATCACAACAAATGCTCAACGCTGTTTGTACAGGAAAAATTAAAGTTGCACACAAATCTAAGGGTGTAGTTCTCATATTCCTTTCAGGCGCCCCAGAGGTTTACACAACCCCTGTGACCCCCCTCCATGCCACCAGCTCCCGTGGTCCCCAGCAGCTGCACCAGCACAACAACAACTTACAGCTGCACAATCATCGTGGTTAACAAACTGACACATACTCTCTTCCCCCCCCTTGGTTATTATTTTTCAGTTCACAGCCACAGGCGCAACAGAGCAACCGGGAGGATGCAGCAACGTGAGGAACGAGGGGACCTGGGAATGAGCAGCTGGCAACATTCTGCCTAAAACCTATAGGAAAAAAAAAATTACTGTGAAAGCTAAGATTGCTTGTCAACACGTTTCCTCCCATCTCCATCGCTTTTCATTGCGTACGTTCTCCATGCTGAACAGTACGTTCTCCACCAGAACATGCAATGTTTTACTGTTCAGGACTGGTTTGCTTCTTTTCCATATTTTTTTTTTTTTTTGGTCCTTTGAAAGATTAGTGAATTTAGTTTTAGTCTTTAAAATGAGGCAACATATAAGGTCATACGTCATTTCTGTAAAGCAAACTAATTTCTGCAATACTCTTCACTGTAAAAAAATAAACTTTGCATTTGCGGGATACACTCTACTACTAAAGAACATCTTTAGAGATTTAATCTGTTCTCCTTTAGTCAAGCTACGTGACAAGTGCAACTAAGTACCTCACCCACTACTGTAAACTCATTTTCCTCAGATTTCTAGAAACACAATGCAAAAAAATTAACACACATCCAATCCGGGCACATTATCCATCTGAGAGACAGGAAACAAGATGTCCATCTCAGCACTTCATTATTGTCCACTATAATTTAGATGTTCTTCAAATTGCATTTGTATCCAGGAGGGTAATAGCCCTTACATTAAAAAAGCCCTTCATTAAGTGGCTCCCCAGCACGCAGCCCATTACAGGCTCTCATGCCCTGACCCTGCATAGTCTCACAATAATGCTGCTTTTAAGAGGCAAATCAAACCGGGTAAATAAACTATCTTCTTTATCTAAGGGTAAAAACATCAGTAAATAATATTAATATGGAAAAAACTACTCCTTCCCACATCCTCAGTGATAGAAGAAAGCACTATTATCTAAGTCTTCTGCAAAACGAAGTTTTCCACACATTACGTATAGTGCCCTAAAACAACTGGGAAAACTCCATAGCCAGAAAACAAAATGCATGGTCTAAAGGGTTCACTTCAATATATAGAAGACGTCTTTCTTCAGAGGTACAAAGACCAACCAGTAAATACTTTGACTTCATTTTTGTCACCATGTCTACAAAAATAGAGCACTCGGTCACCAATTTTGCCTCACACAAAACGCAAATCCACACTTGTGGAGCCAATTCTACATAAAGAACAACTCAATAGCCTTGGACCATTCAACCTTCAATGATGTCAGGAGAAGGGAGTGTATTTTACTTTTAAAGTATTTAAAAACCTGAATGGCATGGAAAAAGTGATTAGGAATCAGCTTTGCTCACTTCCTGCTACAGGACATGAGGCCAACACATATCAAACAGAACTAACGTGCAAGTTCAAAACAAGTCCCTGGAGGGGTTCAAGACCAGGTTGGACGGGGCTTTGAGCAACCTGCTCTAGTGGAGGTGTCCCTGCCCTGGGCAGGGGGTTGGAACTCAATGATCTTTAAGGTCCCTTCCAACTCTAGCCGTTCTATGATTCTAAGTAGAAAGAGCTGTGTTTTCCCATGATTTGTAGCAAATGCCGGCACTTATAGGACATTGCAGATACTAGAGGTCCTCAAGGAGCCCACAGACAGTAAGACAAAGCTGACAGAGAGACATGAATCCATTTAGAACATCACGAATAAAGACCATTTCTGGTTGACAAAATTCCTAAATGCCAAAACACTGGAAACCGGGAGAGCGTTCAGGGCATGATCACCACTCATTTGTCTTACTCCTCCCCAGGCAACTCTTAACGGCTGCTCTCAACACCAGCAGACCTTTAGCTTGATCCAGCACAGTTGCTTCTATATGCTCTTAGAAACCTAATGCTGGACATCGGGTGTTTTCCAAGGTTTTAGTAAGTAATCCAAAGGTTTTACCATGTAAGCCGCAGTTCAAACAATCTAGAAGTTGGAATTTAAAACTGTATACAAGCACCTGCTCTACGTATTCACTTAATTGTGAAATTAATTGTTAAGTACTGCATTTATTTTCCTCATAACAGAAGTGGCTTTTTGCTCATAATTTGAGGTCAATATAAAAAGAATCTGAAGTTGCATTAATTGCTCAGAGGTAATCACACTTGCCCTACCAGTAGTGTTTAACTATTGCTATATCTGCAAAATGCTTACCATTATCACAAGCTTTCACATTTTCATAGCACTCCAAAGCATTTCGGAGTGCCATTAGGTCTGAAATTTCCCAGAATTTATCCTTCTCCAAAGCACAACATTGAGTTAAAACCCTCCCTTGAATCAAAAGTAAAACATGAACTTGTCAAATTTTCCCCTTTTCCTATTTTTCACATCCTTCTCTCTCTCCCTCTTTCTTTTTTCCTTGATAGGACTCTCTGAAATGAACGAAGACTAAAACTTGACATTTGAAAATTGAGCATAATCCTTTATGACTACAATGGTTCTGGGGGAGTCTGCTGAAGTTAGAGCCCTAAAAGCCACGTATTCAGTGTCAAGAGTATTAACTTTTTAACATAACGGCAAACAGCGCTCCTTCTGAGCCAAAGCCATACTGGGACACGTATTCCCCGCACTAAGGGCAAGCTCAGGACTGCGCATTGGATCCCAGAGAGGCGTAAGGGACGAGGGCTACAAACACTGCAAAGGGCATCCGTGGGGAGAACATCAACACGGGCGTTAGGGAGCTGTGAGCCCAGCTGCAGGATTATAGACCCCAAGAAGAAGAGATGGAGAGAAAACCATCCCTACCCCAGCACTTCACTTTCTGCACTGCTCAGCTTTCCCGGGCGCCCCTTTTCTCCTATCATTCTCTCACCGAACCGGGAAAAGTGGGCTGACTCACGGCCCTAGGAGCTCCCTGGCTTCTACAAGGTTAGAAAACCCAGCTTTTTTTTTTTTT
>VXAK01022945.1:79919-99560 GCA_013399435.1 Arenaria interpres
TTTTTTTTCCAAAGTGAAAACAGCAGTAGTTGAATTTTTACCTTTACCTTCATTACCACATCTTATTCTGCTCGGCTAACTCCTTCCCGAGCAGCGGACTGCTTCCCAACCTGCCGTTTCCACAGTGAGCAGGCAGGGTCAGCAATGTTAAAAAACTGCACGGCAGATAATTGCACAATTATTTCCCTCCCGCTTTTGCTTGAACCTCTTTGCTGCTCCAGTTCCCCACAGACCCACCGGAGGAATTCGGCGCTCGTTTCAGACCTCTGTTACATTCTTAGACTTCATATAAAATCATGCTATTTCAAACACAAAAGAGCTCAAGTGTTTAGACTGATCTAAATCTAAATCTGAGGATCTAGACCATAGATCCTCAGAATCTTAAGACCAAACTTCTTCAGGGTAGCTCATCAGATGAGACTGCTCCTTTGAGTCTGGATCTCAATTACCAAACATTAAACTTTTAAACAGTGGTCCAAGAAGTGTAGAATTCTATCCAGAGGAAGAAAAATAATAATAATCAGTGCTTCTTCTGTATCTGTTCTTGACTATCTCTGGAACATTACTTTATTCTCCTAGATTTTATTGAGCAGCCACAATATCACATACAGATTCCTCCAGCAGAGCCCACGTGCTGCACTCAGGAAAAGGGTCTGTAGCAGAACTGAACCACAATCCAGTGCCAAAGCCAGAGAGCACTGGACCATTTAACCCTGAAAACTGCCTAAGGATGACAGGCCTGTTATCTGGGAGAAGCAAGAAGCAGCTATCTTGTCATTTAGATTCATTCCAAACACAATTCCTCAAACTACTTTCTTCCTAAACAGAGTGTGCTTGAAGTCTGAGAATAACAACTTTTTTTTACCAAATGGTGCTCCCATCAGAATTAAAATACCTCCCCCATTTCAACAAACCATGTAGGCTCTGAAACACACAAACTGAAAAGTAATTTCTGCCTTCCTAGGGGAGATAGTATTTTGAATTTGTTAATATCATCACGAATGCTGAGGCTCCAGGGCTTAATTTCACTCTTCCGTACGGAAACTGGAAGCACCAAGCAGCCCATTAAGTGAAGTGTGGATCTTGCTTAACCTGTTTTGTAAGATATGGGGCATGGTGACAGCTACTCAGATCAGTGACTCCAACGCAGGGGGAACCCAGCCAGTCAGCAGTTAAGAAGTAAAGTTACATACGTTAACCACCCATTAATAATCCACAACAATATAAAAAGCAGGGAAAGGAATGGTGCAGAGGTTAGGTTACGTCTGTGTGGCAACATCTCCCACTCCTTCTCCACACATACCTCACTTCACAAAACCTTTCAGATACAAATAAAATAGCCATGACCTTTTTTCCTCCTCTGCATGATTAATTACTTAATGTACTATTAATTGGAAAATGTAGCTGAATTTCAAATGCTTTCATTTTCTCAGCATATCATGCTGTCTGGGAAGCGCCGATTAAGCTGTTCATCAAAGGTGAGCAGGCAAGGTCATGTAGGCTGTACCTCTTCAGTTATTCATTACCTGTCCTAAATAGTAATTAACAACGGCAATATTTCCATAAATCAAAGCTTTTCTGATTACCTTCAGATGAGGAGCGGTTGGGGAGAGGCGGGGGGAAGGAATCAGTGTATGGGGTTTTGCACATATCCTTTTTTTCACCATTTGTTCTAATGCACACCTGAATAATTCAATGGATATATTAGCTGCCACTGAAGATGTGGAACTTCGCTGAGAGTCAACAGGAATTCCACCCAGAATAAAGAGGCAGTTATGGCTTCCTTTCTCCTTTCCCTATACCCCTCTAATTTTAAAGGGGGATTTGATCTACAAACATATCTCAATTATCAAGATTGTTTTACTATTTTTGTTTCTTTCTATCACCTCCATTGTCAAGGTTGAAGTGGAAATCACAAAGTATGCCCCTGAGGGCATATTCAGCAAGGCCCTGAGTTAACTTATCCCCTTCGGTATCTGGGGAGGGTTCTTACCTTGAGGCAACTCGGGTGGCAAGTAGTGAGGCTCCTGAGCACTGACGTGTACCCAGTCGAAGTCATCGTAGAGGTCTTGGTGGTAGTCACAAGGTCCAGGACCATCATCAAAGGTACATCCCCCTGCAGAAGAAATCTGTTATTAGTTTTCTTAAAAGCAGAGATTTTCCAAGAGTCAAGCAGAGATGTTCCTCCAGGGCACACCACAGTGATGGAGCCTGTAGCATGGTTCACAGATGCCTCTGCAAAGCTAAACCCCACGTCATAGAATCGCCTGGGTTGGAAATGACCTTTCACATCATCCATTCCAACCACCAACCCAGCGTTGACAAAACTCATCACTGACCCATGTCCCTCAGCACCACGTCTGCCCGGCTTTTAAATCCCTCCAGGGATGATGCTTCCACCACTGCCCTGGGCAGCCCATTCCAAGGCTTCATAACCCTTTCAGTGTCAAAATTTTTCCTAATATCCAATCTGAACCTCCCCTGGTGCAACTTGAGGCCGTTTCCTNGGGCCCCAAAACGGACCCAGCCCTCAAAGTGGGGCCTCACCAGTGCCCAGTCCAGGGGGACAATCACTGCCCCAGACGTGCTGGCCGCACTGTTAATGACACAGGCCAGGATGCTGTTGGCCTTCCATCAGTGATCCCCCCTCTTTTCAGAGTGTCCCTGCTTCACACAACTCCCCCAGGAGCATCCTCCGTCAGAGCAGGAGGTCCCAGCCCCAGTCACTGAGCCCAGGGAGAAACCTGGCCCACCCTCCGGGTGACAAAAAGCAAGTGGCTATTCTAAACCATGGGTGAAACCAAAAATAACAGGCCAGGCTTAAAAAGTAAAGGTGTAAATCAACAACTTCAGTGCACTGAAAGCATAAGTAGCCCAAACACCAAGAAGAAGGATACATAGTGTGCCCAAAACAAAAGCAGTCAGACAAAATAATTAAAATTACTTCAAAATGAACTAATTGCTGCAGAATGAACTGGATAATCTTGCTTTATTAAATCAATCTAGCATAACAGCACAAATTAGAGGCACTTTTCAGGGTCACACAAACAACGGATATGAAAACCTTACAACAAAACTTGTGAGGAGAAGTGACAGGGAGAAAGAAGAAAGAGAAAACCACAAATAAAACCTGCGTGGCACAGTATTGCCTGCTCTGTCTCATTGAGAAAGTTTTTTATTATATGCTGCACTCACGGCAATTCAGTAGGGTGAGGGAAAAAAAAAAAAGAAGAAAACATGACGATTATGGGAAGAGATCAAGGTTTGAAAGAGAAGAAACAAAGGAATCAAAAGAGCCTGGTTGAAGACAAAGTAGAGCATAAATGCAAGAAAATACAGAAGTCACACACACAACTTCATGGCATCTGTTATCTCCACTCATGATATACAGTCCTTGAGTTTGCTCCTCCTGATCAAAAATAAAAGGCAAGACCAGGAGAAGGTGAAAGAGAAAGCACAGTGCCTTCATCTTTATTTAAGCAGTAATTCTTAGTCCAGAAAAGACATTATATAAGAACTCAAGAATTAGTTTATAAACAACTCTTGGAAATCAGGGGTCACCCTCTCCTCCCTGTCCCCAGCAGTTAGGGCATATCAATCCAATTAACATCTGTCCTTACATCAAAAATTCCTCATTAAGACAACAGCTCTAGAGTTACAGGAGCATTTGCGATGATTTCACCGTCTGAGTTTTTGACTACAAAATATGGGACAAGTACTGCAGGTCCCAAGAAAAATCAAACAAAAAAATCCTTACTATGGATTCCACTTATTCTAGTGTCGTCCCCCGATGAGTCACTGTCACTCCATCAACAGCCACCACCCTCCCGTGCCCGCCCGGCTTTCGCCAGCCCACGCTCCATCCCGGGGGGGGAATGGGCTGGAGGTGGGAAAGGAGGGAGAACAAGGACTGAACAGAGAACAGGAAAAGAGGACTGTGCACGTACATCACCAAATTGAGGATAAAAATATTTTTTAACCTACATAAAATGGAGTATTCAAATGTCACAGAGCAGGAAGGAAGTCTGCAAAAGCAGTGTTCATATTTGGGAAAGGGAAATCCCTTTTACTAAACCTTTTCAGAAAAGCTAGACTGTGTCCCAAACTGAGATTATTTTCAGTATGAGGCAACTCAAGTAATTCCCACCTTTCTGCATAAGTATTTGTCATTTTGAATAAATGACAAAACAGCCTAATTCTACTTCACCGAGGACCACTTGTTAATCAGTGTTTTGGCTGGCAAGGACAGCACCAGGAGAGAAAGAAGCCTCTACACTGGAGCGAAATTCCTGCTAAATCCTTGTACCGTAGAAAAGTTTAAAACTTCATATTCAGCTCCATGTTAGCAAAACCTTCTCAAATGTTACCCTGTGACAACGTAAGCACAACAACAACAAAAACCCAACGCCTCATACTCAGTACTAGGTTGGTTACTACATCAGTGTCACTGTCAAAGACTGCAAGGCGCAGGAAGAGAAATATTTCCACGTCAAAGAAACATTTATGCCTTTAAAAGTCCGACTCCAATGCCCCATTACCACCGAGAGACTTTTCTAATTAACATCTATCATGATAAAGCCAGAAAGGCTTAGGACATAAATCTTGGCCTTTGATTTAACTTGCAATACACTGCTATGATCACTCTACAGCAAAAATGTACATTTCCTTCGACATTTAATTGATAAATGAAGAGCGGTTTCCCTTCAAGGGAAGTTATCGCTGTCTGCTGTCCCAGCAGCAACATGACATATGGCTTTGAAGCACATGCCTACGGGGCACCCATTACCCTTTTTAATGGTTTAAGTGCCCTCGGTATATAAATTCAAACTACCAATGAATCTTGTAGACTCATTTGGAAGATGAATGTCCTTAATTGCTCGTCTTTGTGCCCACTATTAATTTTAGTTATCAGGGTTCTGATTAGCAATAACAAGGCATCTGTTGACACACAGCCAGCAACCCAAGCCTCCTCGTGCGTGGCATCGCTGCTGCACCCGCGGAGCAAGCGAACACCCATTTATCCAGGCACGTGAACAAAGTTTATCAGAACGGATTACCAGAAAATACACTACAAAATTCACCCTGTAACAACTGCCCAAACCTCCTCCTCTGACCCACAGACCCTGACATGTCAAGGCAAGTAGAGTAAAAGCCAATTCCGCAGTGATTCATCCAGTATAACGCGACAAGACAGACTAAGCCTTTTAAACCCCCTGCAGTCTCCTCCTTACGACTTAAAGCATGAGCAAATTTGGATGAGCCCTTCCCTGTTTTAACAGTTAACTGCCTGCATGCCATCTTGGTAATTCTGGGTACCAAGAGACAAGCCTATGGGAACGTGCTGTGTGGAAAACACAAGAAGAGATGATGGGGGGTTGAAACCTGCAGTAGTCTTTTTTCAGTGATTTGGTCAAAACCATATACATTTTTAAATCAATCTTTAACCACCCAAACATAAACACACATCTGAGAGAAGTACACCAAAGGGTACTAACAAGTCCTGACCTAACTCTGCTACGGGGCCACGCTCCACAATGCGAGAGCACCATGCAGGGAAGAAGGTGAATGGGCTTGATGAACATTTAGCACCTTCCAGTGAGGTTCAGCAGCTGAACTCCAACACATATTCCCATTTGCTGTCCAGCATCTTGCCAAGAATCTGCCAATATCTTACAGATAACAAGTTAGAAATCTCCAACTCAGCCATTTGTAGCCTCCCCCACAACTCAATAAAAAGGTACTTCAGCACCAACCACTGACCCCTTATATATCCTATCCCAATGGCAGCCTGGGGGGCATCAGGAAGAGTGTGACCAGCAGGACGAGGGAGGTCATCCTGCCCCTCTGCTCTGCCCTGGGGAGGCCCCATCTGGAGCACTGGGTCCAGTTCTGGGCTCCCCAGTTCAAGAAGGACAGGGAACTGCTGGAGAGGGTACAGCAGAGGGCTGCAAAGATGATGAGGGTCCTGGAACACGTCTCTGATGAGGAAAGGCTGAGGGACTTGGGTCTTTTTAGTCTGGAGAAGAGAAGGGTGAGGGGGATCTGATCAACACCTATAAATACTTAAAGGGAGGGTGTCAGGAGGATGGGGCCAGTCTTTTCTCAGTGGTGCCCAGGGACAGGACAAGAGGGAATGGGCACAAACTTGAACATAAGAAGTTCCATCTAAAGATGAGGAGGAACTTCTTTCCTTTGAGGGTGGCAGAGCCCTGGAAGAGGCTGCCCAGAGAGGTGGTGGAGTCTCCGTCTCTGGAGACATTCCAAACCCAGCTGGACACGTTCCTGTGGGACATGCTCTGGCAAGGGGTTGGACTGGATGATCTCCAGAGGTCCCTTCCAACCCCATAGCATTCTGTGATTCTGTATCACCACCACATTCCTTAGGCTACAGCTGATGTCTAACCTGCAATTTATCTTCAATGCTACCCCGGCAGTGGAATTTGTACATACCTCGTAGGCCACCTGAAACAAAATCCCATTGACAACTGGGATGGTAAGCTAGGAAGAAAGAAGGAATCTTAAGTCTGGATGGTTATTTTGCTAAACTGCTAACTGGATTTTGGATCCCTCCAATTCATTCAGTTGCTGAGGAAGTATTTAGGAAACATTTACATTCCACAGAAACCAAGCAAATCATTCAATGTTTCCATTACTTTTCCCATCAACTTCACTAAGTTATTAACTTCAGCTTAAACACACCTAGAACTCTCACACAGTCCTCTTCAACATCCTTCTACAAGACAAGTGATAACTCATACTAGTCTCATAAAAACGTCCTGACTACATGCCTATTTTCATTTACAAGTGATAAGGAATCTTAAATGTTCATTATAAAAAGAAAGATATGAATATCCCACACTGAACTCTCAGAAAAGAAATTAAAGCTCCACTAAATAACAAGGTCATTAAGATTAACCTAAATTTAATCTTAAAATTAATCTTAACATCCCAAAGATTAATCTAAATTTAATAAAGATCATATAGTCAAGGTTTACATATCACCTATAATAAGCTATTTAAAGATGCTTGAATTTAAAGACAAATTACTTTTTTTAAAATGTTACCATGATACTTCTTTAGCAGCACCAGCCCCCAAGTACGTTATCACTAAAATCTGGCACTAAGTTTCAGAAACTAACAAGGGAAAAGAATGAAAGAAAACTGCACCTTCTGGATTTGGGGCAGGGATGGAAACAAAAGTACCCAATTTGGTTTCCAAAACAAATTGATGGTAGAAGTGTTCTTTATTAGCTATTCCTACAGCCTCTCGGCATCGCAAAGGACTTTCTCAGCTGCAGAACAGCACATATAGAAGGACAGTCAAAAGAACACAACTTTATGGTTTATTTCTGAGATCTGTTCTTGACTCCAGCCACTTCTGGTGTTATCCAAAATGCACAAGTAGCATCTTATATTTCACGCTCTTCAATTTTAAAGAGCTGGAGATTTACCCACCAGGAACAAGGAGTCCACCAAAACAGGTGAAAAAAATTCTAGCATGAAAGAAGAGCTGTGGTACAGGCACACAATGATCCTCCATCATCACAGCTTTTCCTTACACAGGGCTCTGTTACCAGCAGTTTCTCCAGGACTCACACGTACGAAGGTGTCACACCAGGAATGAAATACTCTTTTCTCATCCAGCTCAAATGCGTAGTTGGAACAATCTGCTCCTTTTATTCAACAGCATGCTTTTATTTCTCTCCACCACCTGCTGTAAAAGCATAATGAGCGGCTCTAAATCTATCAAAGTATAGATAGCTCCACGGTAAGAGCCCGGTGCAAAATTGTGTTTACCTGGGCTATCAGGTAAAAGTCCTGCGAAAATTTAATTTTTCTCCTCACATTGATTGGTGAATTCAAAGCCCGAAGAGTATAAAGGCGCTCTAGTGGGGCTCTTCTCAGACATATACCCAGGAACAGGTTCTGCTTCTAAAATCACCCACCTACCACATTAATTTGCCTATTCCTATCACAGCATGCCTCGAAGCACAGGATGGGTCCATCTTCTAAAGGCACTGCGATATTTCTGTTACCAGCATTTTAAACTACATTGATTGCAGAGCATCCAGATATCTAATAAGAATACACTATGAATTGCTGTTAATGCAGTTAGAGAAGAAATTTTAATGACTTATGTTAAAATGCTTATGTTCAGTTTTACCTACTGAAGTATAACACTGAGATAACCTTAATTAACCCACGGCATCTAAAAAGGCAGAAGGTCAGAGACCCTATTTAATTAAAAAACAAACCCACAACTGAAAACAGCAGCACTTAAGGAAAATGACAAGTTCTCCTTCACTACAGGGAGAACTCATATTAAATACTAAGAATATTTATCTACTTTGCAGCGGTATCTTATTTTGTAGCACTAGAATTCATTACACAAACCACAACTGATTAGTTAAGAGCAATAAAAGCCAAGCAAACTCAATTACCAACAAATACCTTTCAAAAATTTTCTAGCCTTGTTCCCACTCTCAGTATGTTTTAATCATCCTCTTGGCTTATTAACTTGAGTTGGTCTCATCCAAAAACACCACTGGAGTGTGAACACCAACAGCTTAATAGGAATAAATATGGCTGATTATTCCTAAGTTAGCGTTATTTTCTTTTAATCGTAGGGCTTTTATTGGTGGTGTTAGAACAGTCAAATAATCTAGATATCCCTATAAACATAAATGTTTCAGCAAAGGAAATGGACAAAACCTCTCTTAAATCACTATATGCCATAAATCACTATGTGCTATAAGTCACCTTGACATTACAAAGCAATCTGACCCCCCTGACAGCCATAAAGTAATACCATAAACAATATAAGCAAAACAGACAATAAACAAACAAACAAACAAGACTAAAGTGGTCATAAACAAATCCTATCTATGCCAACTTCTTTTTTTTTTTTTTTTTCATTTTATATCTGTCTTCCATATTCCTTATTAATAAAATGTAGTAGGTTTTTTTAGAAAGAAAAGACGGGAACTTGAAAAATATTGGGTACCAATTTCCAAGAACGTGGGAAGCCTCACGTCAACATCCCTCCATGTCATTCTCAGGAAAAGATCTCACTATTAATCCCAGCATTTATCCTAATCCCAACATTTTGGGAGAGCATGAAGATTCACAATTAGATGTGGTCTACCTGGCCATGCCATTTATTAGATTCCTTCTAGTAAATTAGGTTCCTTCTCTCTACATCAGGCCTGAAGAAAGGCTACTTCATCTCCAATTTTAAAAAAAGCTTCATATTGAAGGACACCAGGAAACCTTTCCAGGCATTCCCAGCAGTGAACAGGACGGGAAAAGGAAACAGATGAAGGGTTGAGAAGATCAGTCTCTATCGCACTATCTGTCCTTCAGTTCCCAAACTAAGCAAGATCTAATCTAAACAAAAGTGTCTCTAAATTTCCTCCCATCCTCCAGGGAAAGGGAGGATTGGGATTCTTTACTGAGGAGGTGATAACAGGTAGCTGTGAAGAGTCACAGTTGCTTAATGTCTTTTTCCATTATTTCTTCATCCTTTAACGGGCAAGGCAGCGGCGAGCAAACAGCCCTGCATACACCCATCACTTCCTACCACCGGGGCTACCAAGGCACTTTCCATCTCAGCTCACCAGAGATTTCTGAAACCATGAAGAGATTTGCCAATTTCATGTGCTAATGAAGATCTGCTCATAATTTCTCAAGTGTCAACATGCACAAAACACCAAAGCGATTTCGGATCTCAGTTCATAGGCTTTAGTATTCCTCCGGTGCACTGAGAGACTTCTGACCAATGGCACTGGTGACAAGGAGTTACGCCATTTGAATACAAATAACTTGGGGGGGGTAAGGAGGGAATCACGTATATGAGATTAATAGATATTTTCACGACTATACAAATAGTCACTAAAACACCAGCACGGAAATTTCCCATGACTTCAAGGACACAATTGAGAGCTCCAAAAGGAAATTAATCACTTTGATTATTTATGGATATGTGGTCTTACGATGCTGCTTCTGAAAATAACACCTTTTTCCAAGGCACTGTTAGTGCTTATTTATAGAAAATCTTATGTAGATATCACAGTCTCTGGCATTTCTCCTAAATGTTCTCACAATATGCTGTTAAAAGTTAATGGATAAGAATACAATTAAACTCAGTGGGAGTGCTGAATGAAGATAGCCCTACACCCATTACATTAAATCACAAAATTTTCTATAGATTCAGGGTGCTGGGCTATTTTTTAAACTAATCTCCAAGAAAAAAAAAAGCAGCTGAAACAAAGAAGAAAGAAGTTTGTAGCTAACTTTCATCTGTACTAATCACACCAGCAATTGAACCAGAAAAAAACAGGTCTAACAACATTAGCCACCTTATTAAAACTTTGACAGTTTAACCATAAAGCAAGATGATGGGGGAAAATAGGTTATTTAAAGTTTATCCTAATAACTATCTTTTATCAAGAGAAAATACAGGTATCAAATTATTTTTTTTAACAGATCAAAGCAAGAGTTTCCAGCTGGACAGCAGGAACAACCTTTCAAAAATAAAAAGGGAGTCTCCTTTGAGGACAACAGAAATGATCGTAGAATTGTCTAGGTTGGAAGGGACCATCACAAATGATAGGTGCAGAAGCCAGACAAACAAATGAAGAAATGAGGTAAGAGTGCATAAATTATACAGACTAAATTATAAACGGCGCTCAAGGAACCAACATAAAAGCTGAGGACTTCCTAGGGGGAGGTGAGCATAAGACCGTGCATAAAATTTTAAATGGCCATGCAAAAAGGAAGATCAAATTAAATGGAAGGAAATAGAAAAAGCTCTGATGTCAAAAATGACAGAAGCTGTTACAAAAGGTCATTTCTGAAACCACAGAAAGAGGTAAGTCCAACAAGGTGGAGAGATGATTGAAGAGTTCAGTCACGGTATAAATCCAGAGTCACAGGAGGATGACAAGAACCTCGGAGAAGAGATCTTTCAAAAAACAACATCAAGGTTGAAGAATTAAACTAGCTGTGAATCACAGAACTCATGCACATGAATGGGAGAGGTAACGTGTAATATTGAGATCAAAAATATATCTTCACACAAAGGCACTGCTGAACTAAAAGCCAGATCCTTTTGCATCAGAAGTGCAGTTACTGCTCTAGTTTTCCATTTCATAGTAAGAAAATAGTCATAAGCATTTTAGTATCTGGCGTATCTTCCCATGCAAACCAGCAATATTCTCACAAAAGGAAGCCTAGGAAGAAGAACAATGCAAACGTATGTTGAAAACACAGTGGAGCTTTCTGTACCCATAGAAAAAAGCCAAGCTCCTCAATTTAGAGCAAGACCTGCTGAGATACAGACCAGCAAATAAATAGATTTCAGATGCACTGGCCTCCGATCTACAGAATGAGAGAATAGTTGAGTCTGGAAGGGACTTCTGGAGGCTATCTGGTCAACCCCTCTGCTCAACCAGGGCCACCTACAGCCCATGGCTATGTCCAGACAGTTTTTGAGTATCTCCAGGTATGGAGACCCCACAACCTCTCTGGGCAACCTGAGCCAGTGCTTGGTCACCCTCACAGGAAAAAAGTGTTTCCTGATGTTCCGACAGACCCTCTCTGTGTGGGAGACAGAGTCCAAAGCCTTCCAGATGTCTAAGGAGATTATATTTGCTGCTGTCCTTCCTGTGCTTGGAAATGGTTTCAGAGTTGTTCCATCACCTTCCTGGGACCGAGGTGAGGTTGACCAGCCTGCCCTTCCTCAGGTTCTCCTTCTTGCTCAATCTATTATTAAAATAGTCTCATCTTAAACTTTTCTCAGTAATACTTCTTATCTTCTCTGATATCAAAACGAAGCTCTGCACACCCTTACAATTTTAACACCTTTTGTTCAAGCACACAGACAAGTATAACATCGCCCGCTGCTTAAACATCGACTATAAAGTATCAGAGAAAAGCTGAGATAAAAACTAGAATCATATGAAAGCTTTTCACATGAAACAAGCTGAGACCAGCAAACACACAGAAAGAGAGACTTATTTTCTGTTATGTCTTCCACCCTTCCTATTTAGCCTTACAAATCAAAGCCTTTTGTTACAGGTGCACTATGGAATCAAATGAGCATCAAATGGATGATTCATTTCACGTGCTACTCTTTCCATTAGTTGTTACTTTATTCCCCAGCACAGTGAGATTTATCAACATATTTCACAGACGATCAGGAAAATATTTTAGGTAGATTTGATTTGGGAAGAGTCATCTGACAGCAAAGCTATTGAACACACTCGGAGCACACACACACACAAGAAAGATGCTAACAACTGTGGGTAAATCATTTCTTACTGTTAAACTGATTTAACATACAAATTGTGCATGTAAGCATATAATGTGTCTCTTTCCCCGTCACAATCCATCCTCAACAAGACCTCTGATGAACAAACAACACAAGCCAGCACATCATTTTGGACAAAGCTTACTGACGTGCCACCAGACTCAGCTTTATTTGTGCAATAAAAAAATACCCTCTCCAGACAAATTGCAATAGACTTGTAAAGCTCTAGCAAGAAATCACTGTTTTAGTACAGAAATACTTACAATCAGAATTATATTTCTACTACAATTTAACAAACAAAGAAAATGTTATTTTGTGACTCCCCAGGGAATTGAACTCAAGGATTTGAAACTTGTATTTTTATCTGCAGATCTGCACTTTGGTTTCAATACAACTAACTATTACAAGAATGCTTAGATGTATTATAGTATTTTTCAAGCAGATTCGAGTTGTATTTAATGCCTCCACTTCTTAAACGGAGGAATACTCTCACTGGGGTGGCTCTGTGAAATGGTGCAATAGATAAGCCTGAAGGTTAGATGAATCCTACTTCAGGCTGTGCAATGAAGTTGTAGTGTTTTGGAGGCAATCATCTGTCCGTGTCCTGAAGGCACACTGCCCAAAGCACAGCGAGGGCAATAGAGAAACACAACCTTACAGTTCTGGCACGTAAGTGAAAACGTACCCCTTTGTGTTATACGTTACACAGAAGTCAACTACTAGAAAAACTGTGGCTGAAAACTGTAGTGGCAGGCACCGACAGGTACCCAGAATAGTCTCTGAGCAGACATTTACCATTCAGTTTTAACGTTTTAAGGCTGGATTAGGTATTTTCATTAAAACATCAGCTGGATGCTAAATATTAGCTAAAGGGTAATTCAAAAGCTAGACATTATAAGGAAAGAAATTTAAAAAAGAACACACACCATTTCTTTGCAACACTGTAAGCCACATCCAGACATTATGGATATATATATTGGACGGATATATATATGAACAGATATATTATTAAAGGCATAGAGAACATCCAATAAAGAAGATCATAGGATGCTTAAAGTATTAGACAGAACTTAAGACCAGGAATTTTCAGCCACTGGTGACACAGGACAGATGCATCCTTAGTGACACAGAGGGGAGAACAGAGATCAACCACTTTTGGGGCGGGCGTATAACAACATTAAAGGGCTTCGGATGAAGCTGTGAGGTGTTGGGATCAAATTAAACAGCACGGTGTTAACCTGTGGGACTCCCTGCTGCAGGATGCTACGGCTGCTACAGAGATTCTGGGGACGGGATGGATGGAAACACCGGTACCAGCTGGCAAACACTAACTGTACAGACTGCACGTCGGGCTCAGAAGATCACATGCTGCTAAGACGGTATTTTGGGAAAGCATACCCACACACTCACCAGTGACTAGAAAAAAAGAAATTGGGACATCTGGAGAAAAGGCACTGAGCTGTATCAGTCTTTGGACCAACACATGTTATTGGAGAAGAAGAAGGTTTATAAAATGTATAACAAAATAAAGCCATAACTGACTATTTGATATAATTATGAGGCTAAACTACCTCCCCGGGCAAAAATGGGATGCTAAGAATTAAGGAAGGAGAGATGGAGGGATATTACGTTGAATGGGAGAGAAAGAGAGAGAGTAATGGGAGGACTACAACAGAAATCAGCAGTGAAGATGTCCTGAATACACACTGTTGTAAGTAGCCTAATACCTGAAGGTTTCTGCTGGTAACTCCCCATCTCCCTGCTCTCTCCTACCACCCGCAATCACCCTTAGGCTCCATTAATTAGTCAGAGCACTGCCCAGTGCAGGGAAGCGCATACAGGTCTCTGTGAGGAAATGGCTTTAGACGGCTCAGAGAATGAGTTAATGATGCAGACATACACCTGATACGACAAAATAAAGTTAGAAGCTATACACACAGTTGTTTTCTCAGTGATTGCCAACCACACGTGTATAACCCCTCTAGTAACTTTTTTTCCCCTTAAGCACCAAGCACTTTCCTTAAACACTAGCGCTTTTTTCCTAAGCACCTGAGAGCTTAGTAACTGAGGCTGCAATCAAACCGGACTCTGGGAAAGATGCTGCATTTTATGATTCACTCTTCAGAGCACTAACGGCTGCTCTGTGCTCCCCGTTCCTACTTACACCGGGCTCTTACACTACCTTCTCTTTTTCAAGCCAGAAACATTTGAGCATTTACACATTCAGCTCGTGCAAATGCTACATGCCCATGTTTTCACGTCTTCTCAGTCATTCTTTGCTAGCGTGTGTATGACAAAGTATTTGCTTTTTGCTGCAGCATTACCTACAAAGGGGCAGTTTGCAAGTGAAAGGAGGAGAGGCAACAACAAAACAAGCTTCTAAAAATTATCAGTTAAGTTAAAACTCGTACTACATCTCAGCTGACATTGAAAATCACATGGAAGGAGGAAACATCTGAACAGTTTCATGGCTGGTTTGGCTCGGGGGAGTGTGCGGTGGGGGGTGGGGGTGTTGTTTGTTGTTTTCTTAAAGCCAAGAGAATAAACGTGAATTCTTTCAGTGGGCAACATGTGTCCTGATGCTTGCACTACTTCTCACTATATATTAAAAAAAGCCCTTCACAAAAGAAGCATCTTTCTCTGACCGTTTCCTATTTTTTTCCCTATGCTATAACTTGAAGAAAGCTAAAACCTGCCTGTGCGCTACCAAGTTATCATTTTAAAGTTAAAATAGAGAACGTAACGCAGAGCAATGCAGTCAGAATAAAATATCCCATAAAGACCAACAGCCATAAAAATGTTTAATACAATATAAAAATCAATATTTAATAACCAACACATAATCTGGATGCAATGAATAAACCAACAAGCATAATGAAATTTGGCTGGTTTTAAATTGAAACACTTTAGTACCAGAGGAATATACGTAATTTGTAATAAAATAACAGCCTCAAGGTGTGACCAAAAGCTTCCCCCTCCCCTAATTTTTTGCCATATCACTGCCCTCCCCACACAAGGGTGAAACAGTGGAAACACAGAAGTGTTTTGTTCATACCAACAGGCCAATCGCATTTTCATAAGGAAGTGACCAGTAGAGACAATGGAAAATTGCTGGTTCAGGTACAAATTGGTGTCACCCACTGGCACTGGGAGGTTCTGTCCTCTCCTCAGTACCCAGATTCTGGGTACCACACATGGTCTCTACAGGGTTGACTCCGACATACCCCTGATCCAAAGTGGTCTCTTTCTGCCTGCACTCAACCTCGGAGCCTGCCCTTCCCGTGACGCCTGGCCATCCTGAGCAGTGGTTACCACCACCTTTTTACTCTTTTACTCCAATCTTGATCTCAATCAGCACGTCTTTTCTCAAGTATCGCAGACATCACCATCTAGATGATCTTTAAGGTCGCTTCCAACCTAGACGATTCTATGATTCTATGATCCATCATTCACATCTGCATTCCAGCTTCTTCTCGTGCCCTTCACTCCAGCTACGCCTGATTGTTGAAGCTTAAAAAAAAAAAAAAGCTTCTACAAGGCACACTTTTGCTGTAACTCTCTTCCAGCTTTCATCTCCCCTCAACCCAATCTCTTCGGCATCTCCTCTCTGCCCCTGACAAATGTGTCTTCTCCCACTCTTATCTATTTACAGCACTGCTGAAAAGACTCTCCTTATAGCCCATCGCTTTGGCTGCCTTCCACTTTCACTTCCTCTCTCTCCCTTTTCACAGAATAAACTTACTTTTGCAACCATTCACTGTTGATGCCCACTTACAGAACGCCAGCCAGTTTGACTCAACACAACTCATGGCAGCAACTGGCAGAAACCAATTCCTTTGCTGTTGTTGGACTTGTTTTCCTCTGTTTCAGCTGGTTAAAAACAACCCAGAGGGTTAAGAGGGAGAGGGGTTGAGGGGCCAAGAAGTACCAAAAAAAGGAGATGACATGAGTCCGTTGCTAGAACAAGGAGCGAGGCAGATGTGCGGAGAGAGCATGGAGTGTTGAGCATGGGCAAGCAAGCCATTCGGTTGGCTGGGTTTCCTGCTTCCTGCTGCCCAGAGGTCTCAAATGCAAAAATCACGCACCACCCCACTAAGTTGCCAACATAATCTGCTTAAACTCCAAATGGCCCACCTGGCACAGGCACGAGGGCTGTAGGGAGCTAACAAACCCCAACTGTTCTTCATAGAGAGATTTGAAGTCTATCTGCCCTGATACCATCTCGGGGGCTGAGCAGGAAGAATCACAGAATCCCAGAATCCTCATGGTTGGAAGGGACCTTTGAGATCATCGAGTCCAACCACGAAAAAAAAAACAAGCCCAAAAAACAAACAAACGAAAACACAACCCCAAAACAAAAAAACCCACCACACCCACCCCACACCCACCCACAAACAGACACAAACCAACAATCTCGGGCACTAGAGCATGCCCTGAAGAGCCACGTCTACACATTTCTTAAATACCTCCAGGGATGGTGACTCCACCACCTCCCTGGGCAGGCTGTTCCAGTGCCTGACCACTCTCTCAGTAAAGTAATTCTTCCTGATATCTAATCTAAACCTCCCCTGCCCCAACTTCAGACCATTTCCTCTGCTCCTGTCATTGTTCCCTTGGGAGAAGAGGCCAACCCCCACCTCTCTACAACCTCCTGCCAGGGAGTTGTAGAGGGCAATGAGGTCTCCCCTCAGCCTCCTCTTCTCCAAACTAAACATGCCCATGAAAGTGCAAGCATATCTCAGCACTCACAGAGCCACATCCAGAGGCCAACAGCCTTATTCAAGAGTCACATACCGCTGGCATCTCCTCCCAGCTACAGAGAAATGGGACTCAAAAAGACCAACTTTGCCAGCACATGTTTTTCACCAGCTGAAGAAGAGAGAGACATTGTCAGCACCTTCCCGTACGAGACAACTCCTTGTAATGTTTCCATCCATTTAATGCCCACGTACCCGATTTCAGGGAAGGTAGGAATTCAATGTCCTTGGATGGCAAGTGGAGTTTTCTGTCTGGCACCCATGCACCAACCCGCCTTCATCTTGTTCTTTACATAGTCCTGTTATTTGGAAAACACTCATCCTCCAGGCCACACGAGTTTCGCCGAGAGTTAATTTGGCAGGCACAGCATGACATACACAAGCCCTGAGAGAGAGCTACTGTGCAACGTCCTTGTACCCAACCATCATTTTCACTGCCTACAGGAACAGCTCAGATGAACAGAGAGCCAGTAAAAGCACCAGTGCTCCACGTTTCAAAGCTCTAACTGGTGTTACCCTTCAATCCGTACAGTACAGTTATCTACGCTGATGACATCTGCCTGGGTACCTAATCTCAGCCCTTTCCTGCTCCTGAGGGAACCAGGAGTTGCAAACCGGCAGTTACGGCAGACTCTCACTGCAGTTGGCACATGTTCCACCTCCAGTAATGCTTTTGTGACTCGGTAGCAGAGCGCTTCCAAAAAAGAGCTCTACCAAAACAATCCACATCTGTTGTCTCTCAGCATCACTCTCAGCAGGTCTCTGACTTACCAGGGCCATCTGATAAAATTGGATGCAACACCCTCTCCCCAAGCCCAAAAATCACCACAACAGTCTACACGGCAGCAATATTGGATCTATTCAGGGATCGCTCATACTCTCCGGACATCTGCTCTCGAGTGCTGCTGCTCCACAGCCTGAATATCATGTACCGCTCCAGGCCCACCTACCTTACCCGAAGTGAGCTGTCAGGCAACTCCGCACTACTCGGAGAGTTGTTTGGGATACAGATGGCATCTCCACCCCAGCTGCCACCGCTGAGTCACCCCGTTCTGCCGGCTGCTCTCTTTGAACAGGCATTCGCTAAAGCGGTCGCCAAGACTGAAGGTTCATCTGACTTATTGTACCCAGATCTGCTTTGGTAAGCCAACGTCAAATTTTTCTTACTGCTGATTTTGTCCCGGTGCTGTTTGTCAGAGGGAACTGGCTGGAAGAGGAGAAGACACCACTTGGCAACCGGGTTTTTCTCTGCCCCCCTGCTTCAGGGTGCTCCCGAATCATCCGTGGGCCAGCGAGAGAGGCAGGGCAGGACCCAGCTGGGTTCCAGCTGAGCAGCACATCTGCACGGGGACACGGCACATCTGCACAGGGACACGGCACACCTGCAGCCTCCCAGAGGACAGGCTTCAACCCAGAGCGGTCACAGGCTAATGCAAGAAATTCCACTTCATTTCATTTCCAAAACTGCTGTGGCTTGGTTCCTGCACACACGCGATTGCTGGAAATATTTTGCTACCTCCCCTCCTAACCCATCTTCTTCAACCCACTCAATACTACCACATTCAACCCATAAAATGGAGAACTCGAAAAATCCCAAAGAGGGCAAGCGCTGGAAATAAAAAGTATTAATTCGTTAGCTAACAGGGAACACAAAACGAAGTAGACTGACTGCCAGAAAATATTTTAATTCCTTCAGCATTCAGTTAGAAAAAGGCACAGACTCCCCAACCCATCACCACACTTTGTAAAGGAAAAGGTTTTGCAAGATGAGTGCTCTCAAATATTATTCAAGACAAGGGACTACCTACCACGTTACAGTTATGCAATTAGTAATACTAAAAACAACAAAAGCGAGAGTCTTCACTGACTCTGAATAAGCAAATAAGAACCACTGAAAGTGAGGAGCCCACCTCATCCTCAGAACTCCTTTGCCACAGGAGGAATACAGTGAGATTTATGAAAAGCAACTTTCCCCAGTCAATTCCCCCCACCTCACCATCAGCCTTATATCTGTACATTTTACGGATGAAATGTAAAAGAATATAGCATACACCACCAAAACCAAACATACTTTTTAGAAACATTGAAAGACATTACAAACACTCAAGGCAGGAGACAAGAGGAAGAACTAAGAACATTTTTCCTTAGGCCAAAATGGTTTTGAGTATCAACGCTGCTCTGATGAGGGTTCAAAATTCTGTGTTTTCTTGCCCTTGGGAAGAAGCAGACATCTTCATCCTTTCATACAGTCATTTATTTCTTTGCTGCTTTTAGGTCTAGCAAATCGGAAATTCACAACTCCAATTTCAGAAAGTAAGCAGAGGAGGATCTAATTTGAGCTGGTTTTAAATTATACAGCCATAAATGAATTAACATTATGTTTATTCAATCAACATGTTCAGGTCACCTTTAAACCTCCTGCTATCAATTCCTACGCTAGACTAATTGCTTCAGTTTCATCTTTCTTTCCTCCGAAGAGGAAATTTGTATGCGTAGCTGTAGACCTTGAAGAGCAGACGGAAGAGGAACTCCTTTTTTGTTTCTTTTCAAGTGGCTAAACAGTGTTCAGTTTGT
>VXAK01022945.1:99577-120664 GCA_013399435.1 Arenaria interpres
AAAAACCCACACTAGGACCTTAAGTTTCTAATTTTTCTATTCAACCTGCAAGTTGCAATATAAAAAAAAAAAAAAAAAACACCACAAAAAAACCCAAACTTATGTTCAATTTATGCTTTTAAGTACTTTTAAATATTAGATCAGACAAGAAGAATATCAGAAACCTAACGGGAAGACAAAAATCTCTCCAAGAACCTGTCATTTAGGAATTGCCAATTACACCATCGTCATCAAAGCCCACACAGTAAGCGGTGACAGATACATTATTCCAGCTGGACCATGTAAACCCCCCCCAAAACTGCCACCTCGCTGACATCCAAAACCCACCAGTGAATTCTCACGCAGTGGTCACAGTCTGAGGCGACCACAGGAATCCCTCCAATTTAGACATCTTTTCCCAGGTGACATTTCCCAGAGTTATTTCATCACGACAATTAAACGCTCTAACATTTCTACACGATGCAAACACCAGTGTCATAATTCTGGAGAAATACACCGCTTGGGTGACGGGAGGGAGCTCTGAGCACTGCTGCTGAGGCACGGAATTCCGAGAAGGAGAAAGTGTCAGGTCAAGACGAGCAAGAAGCTGAGGAGCAGCACTGGAGTGACACAGTCCTGCCCCAGGACAGACCCTGCCCCAGAGTCCTCATCAGGACTGAAATATGGAAAAGCAACATGAAATAAGCTTTAGTTGTTGCTCAGGATTAAATACAGTAAGAACACCTAATAGGCAGATGGATGCTAAATTTACAAGAACTTTTTAACAAGGTACTCCTCTTTATCAGCAGCACCTTACTTTAAATGAATAGGATGAAAGGAAAAAGGGAAAATCAAGAATTAGTATTGAAATGTGAAAGAGAAGGATAGCAGTAAATAAGCATTAGACGTTTTGTGGGTTTTTCGGAAAAAAAAAAATTATGTCCTTGGTATTGAATTCTTTTTGTATAAGCCATCAATACAAATCGAACAGAATGAATACTTGGGGAAAAAAAAATAAACAATATTTCTGGTTATAATCACTGCTCCTAATTACTTCATGAGAGATTATCATGATAAAATGTCAAGCTTCCAATTTAGGGAGCAAGTCTTAAGCCATTCAGTGCCTAAAGATACCAATCACTAAAGTAATAAATAGCTTCAGTCAAGTCCAGGCCAACGCATTTATACAGAGAAGTTTTCAAGTACTGTTCTGCAGAAACAGTACTCGATGGAGCCTCCTGATATAAACAGGGGATCAAATAGGTGTAAAACTTCTGCATTTCTTTCGTGAGCCAAATATATGATATTAGAATTAATAAAAATCTTCAAATATACACTCGCAACTAAAATGCTCAATTAAATATGAGACCCCCAGGGGCACTGGCAATAGGACACGTTTTGTAGCCCTGACAAAATGCCAGTGGCTCAAGATTTCGCTGCCCTGACTCTGTTACACAGAGGGGCTGGGGATCAGGCAGGGGCGGCAACTGCTTTGGGGCAATACGGCATCCCTCTCTCCTTCGGGCTTTACTGTAAAAGGTTTGGAAATTCTCACCTACCCTACTTGAATTACTGTGTTCCAATTCTTCCTACTCCATTTTATTTCCATGAGAACAAAGCACAGTAAAAACTAGAACAGTTCCAGCTGCTATGAAGCACTGCCTGTACCAGTTTTTTTTTCTTCATTAATATAGCACTGGGCTTAAAAAAAAAATAAATTATTCTTACAGATCCATTTATTCTCGAAATCTCTCAAGAGACTGGTGGCAGTCTGTGCTTTCTGAGGAAGCTGTAAGATAGAGTGGACTAACAATTCCTGAAAAAAAAAAATCACAGTTCTGTCTCAGAGTTCATCCCTGAGCCCGCGATACATCATGAGGTTCGTTGCCTTCAAACACTGCACCAGCTCCTCGCTGGGCCACTGCTGTTACTAATCTGTTCCTCTGGAGTGTCAGAACATTAAATTTCCAGTGATGATGGTCACCGCCACGCTTTCGGCTACACATCAGTCATTTATTATAGCTTCACAATTTGCTAGCTAAGAAAAGAGCAGCAGATAGCCAGCTTTAAATTGAAGGAAAAAATAGAAAAAAAGGACCAATTTTTTTAATTATTTATATTTTTATGGAACTATACAAGATTTATTTATACATTCTAGATGCTCGGCACACTTGGATATCATGTCACAAGTACAAAACCTTCCCAGAAGAAGGTGAGAACATGATGCTCCTGTGTGTAGTGGAAACACCAATATAATCACCTGCTCCACCACCCACTCCTCTGGTGAGTAAGTCAAAGCAACCGACTGGTCATTAAAGGACTCACACTCAATTTGCTGTACGCGTAGCACTTCCTTCTTGCTTACTAAGCAGAGAGAGGAAAGCACAAATGTGGAAGGACAGCAAGTACCAAGGAGTAAGCATTACTTTCTATTAAAGTTCCATGCTCCCCCCTCCATAATACACAACCTGACAGGGGACCAAAGAGCTCTGACAGCATCCACGTTCCTCTCACAGACTTCTCCAATTTTACCTTTTCTTCCAAGTGCAGCACTTTTGAATGCCTTTCATCTTATTTGTTCTGTATGCTAAGAACTGTAATTTCCTTCTACAGCTTATTCTTTAAAACAGCAGCAAATGGAACGCAAAAATGCAAAACAGAGAATACCTGGGGGTTATTTTGTCCTACGGTCAAAACGTGCGCACCCAGAACAGTGATTTCTCATCTTTGAGAATATCAGCAGCTGACATTAGCTTTCAATTCAAATGTTTGCATAGATCCAGCCTAGAAGTGACGATACACTGACCTACTGCTAACAAATAGCAAAGAGAAGGAAAGAGTTCCCACGTTTGAATAATGAGATCTTACCTACACAACGTTTTTAAGGCTTGCTGTGAACTATTAAAGTGCTTACTGATGTTTTTTCTCTCCTCTCCAAAAGACATTTTTGTGCTTCATCCAGTGATGAAAAGTAATTCAATATCTCAGCAACCCCACGTTAGTATTTTTCCAAGTGTAACAGTCAAGTTTAAAAACTTTAGAGTTTTAAGTTAAGCGGAGTTCTTTTGGTGTTTCTTGGGGGTGTGTGTGTTCTAAATATTTGCCAGAAAAAAAAAATTAAAATTCTAAATCTAAAACCTAAAAGCAGCAAGAATAAAAGTGTCCAGTACAAGAACTGTAGCTATGACTTATTACATTTTTTGTGTTTGACTGTCTAATTATGTCCTTTATTAATTAAAATCCATACAAAGATAAAAGTTTGTCACCATTAACTGAAAACCATCTACTTTTACATCAATGTGCAAATCCCACTAATTACTGAAATCCACAACTATTTTTTTTCTTGAAGAAACAAAGCCAAGTCCAGGAAGAAAAGTGAAATCTTCCTCTCACGAGCACAAACATAAAGAATTCCCTTTTCTAATATGAAAAAATGTTTTCCCACCATCAAGTAAGTGTTCCAGTTACCGCATCCAAAAGTAACACACACACAAAAGTAATCCCTGCTTCTCCGAAAGTACATGGGCTCCTCATTAATTACTTATTAGAGGGGTGAAACTGCCGCTGTCACTTCAGCCACGTCCCCACAGCCTGAGTGCCTCCCTGCAGGCTTCTCCTCCAGCTTCTGCCATGTGGGGTGACCACAGAACCCCCGGTTTAGGGGAAGCAGTGATTTCTCAGCCTCACTGAACACAGTCACTGCGTCCACACCGGGAAGAGAGGGGCTCTCTCTGCCCCAGCTCCTCTCTTCCAAAAAACCCTGCTTGGAAAGAAATCATATTATCCTGGTGTGAGCACAGTGCTGGGTCAGTGCAGCTCCTGGATGAGAGCTAAGGGGATGCTCCTCAGGCCTCCACACTCCACTGTGTCTGACTCCATGGGCATCCTCAGTATTTGTCATCTGCCTGGAAAAAACTGCAGCAGAGAGCAGTCATCGCTTCTGAAAAATTGTTGTTACCAGCTTATGCTAGAAATTAAAGCAGGGGAAAAAAGGGTTCAGTTGGGATGCGATGTGTTAAACACTCCTATCTAAAGACAACATCATTTTAAGTGCTTAAGATGGAACCATACAGCCAATTAACAACAACGGTTTTCTGTCAGAACTTAGCCAAAAACAATCCCACTCGTGGCAACTCTTTGGGGTTTGTTCTTCCTAGAGAAGGAATTGAGAAAAAGCCTCAAAGAGAAGTCACGATGCTTCCTCACCATGAGGACTTAATGGTAAATGTTCTTCCCTGTCAGCAGGAGACCCAAACTTAAAACATTCCTCTTAAAGTCGTAAAACATTCCGATGCAGTTTGCCGCTTCAGAAAAAAAAATGAGTCTCGCTGGAGCAAAAGGCCAATGTAACATAGAAAAACGGCCAGATTTACATTAGCAATAATGACAGAGGAGAGAAGTGAACCCTGACCTCCCAATACAGAGTACTGTGCTATCACTTAAATACCAGATTTATGAACAAATCTTTTGTCAGAACAGTTTTGCAGGTCTGACCTAAATTTATACGCAATTCAAGGCAACTAAGACTAAATTTAGTAGCAGATAAATGCATCAAATAGACATCTTCTACATTTGTCTCCTGAATTACCGCTCTCAAATTTGTGCTCACACCTACAAATCATTCTGACCTTTAAGAAGGCGAGCTCCACAACAACACACTGTACTGGAACGAGAAGAAATAAATTGCAGAGTGATTTTAAATCCGGAGTTGGATATGAAGAGCGCTAAGTAGAACAAGAAATTCCTAATGTGTTTGAAGAGCAATAAGCAGCGTATTAGCACTGCAGACTGGAGGCATTTTAGGGAGCTATTTCAACAGAAAACAGGTCAGACAGACCAGCGCTATGCTTGAAGAAAAGAGAGCGTGATCTACGCTACCGCTCCGACCAGTTTTAAAACTGGTTCGAAAATTCTCAATGTATACAGCCCCAAAGGCAAAATAATCCATCCTAAACGCCCTGGGAAGAAATTAAACAGTGATATTCAGGCTGCTGCTTCTACTGGCACCAGCCAGAGAATCCCACATCTAGCCCTGCTGGTACATGCCATGAAAATACAAATACAAAAGATTCTAACAAGCAACGATAACAAAATTGTTGAAACTGTAAATACCATCAGGAAAGTCACCAGATCACAGAATCACACAGTGATTCCACATGGTGAACCACAGGTGAAGCACAGAGAAATAAAACTGTATCTGAGCACCTTAAAAAGATATCTCAATTGTAAAAAAGTAAACATAACTTCTATGCCTCAAAATAAGCATTTATTCCTGGGAGGGAGCGAAGGGAAGGCACAGCAGGATGACTGACAGCTCTTCACATGGAAGAACTCAATTAAAAGATTAATAATGCCCTGTTGACAACAGAAAAATTTGAAGTGTTAAGTTTTCAGACTTCACCACGGTTTTAAAAAAATTGCCTTTCCATGCTTCTTCTAATATTTCTTAAATAACAAGTCTAGAACTGCAGCACCTAAACACCAGCTATTAAATTGGAGTTCTGCAGAGCTGACAGCCTCTTGTCCAACGTACTGTCACTACACGTCTCACAGCAGATTGTTTCAAAGCAAAGACCACTTTTAGAGCAGCTCATCAAATCTCAGAAAGCTGAAGCATTTTGATAGCCATGACACTGCTTGAAGGATGCATGGAAAAAAAAAAAAAACACCACAGAAAACATTTTTAAACCTTTACTCTATGTCAAAACACTTTTCAAATATTTAATTAGTACATTAGGTCCTAATCAAGGTCAACTACATCTTTGTCTTCACAGTTAGGTGATTACACTTATCCAATTATAATTACATTTCCTTACAACTAGGTTGTTCTGATCTTCTTGGATGAAGAAACCTTTCATAGAATCATAAAATCATGGAACTGCCCGGGTTGGAAGGGACCTTTCAAGATCATCAAGTTCAACCATCAATCCAACACTGAAAAAATCCACATCCCTCAGCACCACGTCTGCCCGGGTTTTAAATCCCTCCAGGGATGGGTACCCCACCACTGCCCTGGGCAGCCCATTCCAAGGCTTCATAACTCTTTCGGTGTAAAAATCTATCCAAATATCCAGCCTAAACCTCCCCTGGCACAACAATTGTTCTGATCCACAATAAGAATTACCAAAAATATGTCTTCCTTGCCATTTCCACCTCTGAGCAAACCAGACTTAATTCATGTAAGTGAAGGAATTGGATGAGAAAGTCATGAGGAAAGATTATAAAAGCTAATCTACAGGGGTTAATTAACATTCTGGAATGATAATCACCTTCACGTGGCAAGTGTCTATGTTATAGCTGTGCACACTTTGGGTTTCTAACAGCTCGTATGTTGCTGGTGGTGTGTGAGACACCAGCATCTCACCATCCCATCTCGCACAGACCGCTTCCAAAAGCAGCTGGAGAAGGCAGAGTTAAAGGATCACCCAACAGCATTGCCCACGTCTCGAGTGTAAAATCCTGGAGCGTTCCAGGAGCGTTCATTGCAGCAGAAGTCACCAGCCACACCAAGATGCTCAGGGATGGAAATACCCACCTGGAATCACAACAGATTTGTACCACAGCTCTGCCAGACTCTGCCTCATGCTGGCACCGTCCCCTGTGCTCACATCAAAAGTCAAGCTCCTTCCACGAAATTCTTTTTGAATAAACCTGCTTACTTTACATATGCACAAATGTTTTTCAACTTTATATCCATGTTTCGCATTATCGTAAATGTTTTTTTTCCACTTATATGAAGTCCAAAAGTTTGACTTGCTAGGTATTTTCTCCAACAGATTTTCAAATGACTAAGTAGCTTTTACAACAGTTTCCACTGTGCGGGTCTGCTTGTTTCACAGACACCAACTCTTGATTTCAGAACTACAAGAAGCCAGTGAACCAATAACTGAATACTTACTGCAACACCGGCACTTCTCTTTCACATTTATTCAAGGTGTGTAACTGTATGCATCATCTTTTTAGTCCGTAACATTACATGCATATTTTTTTTCAAATAGCCTATCAAAGCCACTGAAAGTGGTTATCACATTCATTTCAGGATACTGAGATATAATTTTACAGTAATGTTAAGAGATATCAATTACTGTCTCCAGTGTTGTTGGAAGAGACTCCTGGTTCTAAAACGAAAACCTTAGAACATGCAAAAACACCGAAACATCTACCTTAATGCCTGGGGTTGTTGATGGATCACACAATGATTTGGGTTTGGAAGGGACCTCTGGAGATCATCC
Organism: Arenaria interpres; assembly: GCA_013399435.1. Classification (NCBI taxonomy): domain Eukaryota; kingdom Metazoa; phylum Chordata; class Aves; order Charadriiformes; family Scolopacidae; genus Arenaria; species Arenaria interpres. Next base: position 106,789 of record VXAK01022945.1, read on the forward strand.
AGCCCAACCCTCTGCCAGAGCAGGTCCACCCAGAGTAGGTGCCACAGGAACGTGGTCCAGGTGGGTTTGGAATGTCTTCAGAGAAGGAGACTCCACCACCTCTCTGGGCAGCCGCTGCCAGGTCTCTGCCACCCTCAAAGCAAAGAAGTTCTTCCTCATGTTTAGATGGAACTTCCTGTGTTCCAGTTTGTTGCAGTGCCCATTCCCTCTTGTCCTGTCCATAGGCATCACTGAAAAAAGATTGGCCCCATCCCCCTGACACCCACACTTCAAGTATTTATAGGTGTTGATCAGATCCCCTCTCAGCCCTTCTCCAGAAGCCCCCCCTTCTCCAGACTATAATGAAAAGTCTACCTATGGCTGGGCCACGGTGGGTATAGTCATTTCAGAGAACAAACTTAAAGCATACAGAGGATCCGAACATTGGAAACACTTCATTTCAAAATCTAACACAGCCTCTGAGGCCTGCCTGTGAGACAGTAGCATGTTTACTTCTTCAAAGGCCTGCCTTAAAAGGTGAAACATAAAAACATAACTTTAGTAACAAAAAGGCATTAAATTATGAAGGTCATTTTCTCCTTCCTAGACACAGGGGTTCAAGGAGACAGGTTGCCTGGAGGGGTGAGAATGCGCTCCCATCTGCCATTAACATTTTTGCAAAGCCTGCACTCTTATCAGTACCTCTTGATAGCGGCTGACTCCGCGGCCTCACCACACTTGACTGGAAGCTATGTTGAAAGAGTCCTGTTGTGTCACCTCTGTGATAAACCGCCCAACTGGAGAAGGAGGGTGACCAGGGTTGCAACCTGTGACTCATGGAGAAGCTATTCAGCACTTCCAGGGCAATCCCCAGGAGAGGGGAAAAAAAGGGATGGCTTTTGAAAGCCAGGATTATCCTGCCTTACAGCACTATTGTCCACCCAGCCTTGCACTACATTGAGCCATCGCCTTTCAAGTCTACTTGACCTGGAATTGTTGGAGGGGTTGGTAACTCTTAGCAACGATTCATAACATTCTTGGCAATGACAAAAAGGACAGAAAGCAAGTGTTCATCCACTTTAAACAAAACCTCTTTGGCTACCTGTGTGGCCACCAGCTCAGCAGTGAGGTCTCAGGTGGAAACAAGGCTTTACCAGCTCCCAGGATTTTCCCCAGAGTTCTATCACTCAATGATTTCAACTTAAACCAGATTTTGTTTTCCTTTGATCCAGTTCAGCACCCCAGGATTCCACAGAATGACATGGAGTTGGAAGGGACCTCTGGAGATCATCTAGTCCAACCCCCTACCAGAGCAGGTCCACCCAGAGCAGGTCCCACAGGAACATGTCCAGGTGGGTTTTGAGTGTCTGCAGAGACGGACACGCCACCACCTCTCTGGGCAGCCTCTTCCAGGGCTCTGCCACCCTCACAGGAAAGAAGTTCCTCCTCATGTTAAGATGGAACTTCTTATGTTCCAGTTTGTGCCCGTTCCCTCTTGTCCTGTCCCTGGGCACCACTGGAAAAAGACTGGCCCCATCCTCCTGACACTCACCCTTTAAGTACTTCCCAGCCCCAGAAGACCATGGAGGCGGGCAGGCTCACTGCAGGCAGCGCACACACTACAGCCTCCCGGTGCCTACACCTTGGGATGCGCCAAGATCCTTCAGAAAAGACAACAGCTTTGGTACACGAAGTCAAAAGTGGCACAGGTTGCTTAAGTACCACACCTTTTTGTTGTTGTTGTTCTTGTTTACAAGCCACACTACTAAGCCTCATACTGAATTTCAAGTTTTCCAATGAGCTTCCACTTTCCTGGTTCCAGAACTTGGAAGATGGGACAGTTTTCAGCCTGGCCTCTGGAATATATCCTAAGGAATGAGGAGCAGAACAGCACTCAAAACAGTAGCCCTGGTCACATCTTATTGCTACCGCTTCTGTCATGCATCTTTTGCTTGTTTTCAATAAAATAGCTTAAATAACTATTCTGTAGCTTGAACCTTGATATTAACACAACACACTACTGCTAAATTGCATATCTTATTTGAGTTTAGAGTAGGGATTTTACATTAATGCGTCATAACGACAATTAAGGCCAGAGCCTTAAACATAAAAGTGCCTTTGTATACAAGCATCTAATTGACTAATTGACAAATCAATACACACACATTCACACATTTTGAACTCACACTTTGCCATTAATAATAGAATTTTAAGAGCTATGGGTCAGGACTAAACAAGGCTCTACTCATTCAACAAAATCACCATCTCCAATTAGCATCAAGAAGAACAGTTATTGGTAACATCCTAAGTTCATAGACAAAATATTTATGTATCACTGAGGTGCAAGTAAAATTCAGAAGACAAGTTTTCAGGACATCTCTGCTCTGAGCAGCTGAATGAAAAAGAAGATAATTCAAGACACACCACACACATTCAATCATTGATTGACTAGTGCATTTGCAAGGCACTCATTTTAGTAATTAGGGTGGGAAGTCCATTAATACACTATCCATTAAATAACGATCTGTAAGCCTAATGGCTAATTGGGGCGGGAGATTTATTGTGGAACGCATTCAAATTCAAGTGAGCATCAACAGGAAAAGTACTGAACGTGTTACATAGACAAGGTATATTTTATCACATACAGTTTAATATATAATCATTTTGGCTTACTGTTCTCTCCCGAACACATGCCTATTGAAAAAACACATTTCAAACCCAAGCGTTGCCCTAAGAGCAGATAAAGCTATTTTGCGAAGCCCAAAATTGTCCTTAAACATTTAGGACGAGTTCTATAAAACACTGTAAGATCACAAGATTCCTTTGTTGGTATTTTAAATAGCCAGCATTTCAAACACTCTTACCAAAAAAGCGCTCAAAAGCACTCCGTACAGATGTTCAGTACTCATTATGCATTTTTATGTCATTATGCATGCTGCATTATGGATGAGAACTGGCACGAACAAACTAAGTAAAGACAAAGCCAATAAACATTAACACAGTTTCCCGCGCTACGGGTGATTATACATCAATACCCCCCAAACTAGCGCGATCGAGTGGGGAAAGAATGGCAAGGATTTGCAGTTCTGCATGGGCATTGCTCCCTCAAACCCCTGCTCTCTGGCACAGGGATATGACTGAGCCTTTTCTTTCTCTTTTGGGCCCAAAAAAGGCTGTGGGTTGGGGGTAAGGGATGCTTTATGTCCACCCCTCTGGTAAAAGCACCGAAGCAAAGCACAGCCACCATACATGTGGTCACAATGGAGATGTTTGCCATGTGAGGGGCCTGATGATTACACTGGGACAGAAAATAAAGGGAAAAAAAAAAAAAAAAAGGTAAAAAATGAGCAGGAAACCAATGGCCCACTTGAAGAACTCCCAGATTACCCATGGCACATCTTCAATTCAGTTCCTGCTGTCTCCTCACCTCAGCAACACATTTGGTATTGGCATCATGGAACACTCAACTCGAAAGCCACTGCTGTGACAATGCACCACCACTTCACACACCCGTATCAGCCTGATCACTGCAACTCCACCTGGAAACCAACTGCTCATGCCCTCTCTTTCTGTGGTTGAATAATCAGCATTCAATATTTAAATTTCACTCTGAAGAGTAATGCAGGAAAACAAAGGCGCATTTAAGCCGGTCTATGGTCTCTAAGCAAACCAACTGTTCTTACCCTGCTGGGGTAAGAGTTCGTTCAAAGCCTGCCTCACATCCCCTTAAAAGCATGGAAACCTTCCCAACAATTTCTGTCCATAACCAGGAAAATTATTAAGAGGGAGAAAATATTGTTGGGGAAGAAAGAAAAGAAAACAAAACTTGGTAATAATGACTGCCTTGCTTAACGAAGAAGGCTCCATGATTCTCAACTAAGTAAGTTTTAACTAGGAAGGGAAAGAAAAGCAGTTCCATGATAGCCCCCTACTACTAGAAGTGAAGGGGAACTAGAAGCCTACCCAGAAAAATATCATCCTTAATTCACTTGTGAAAGATAGAAGACCGATTCATCGTTGACATGACAGATCTCTTCCAATTAATCAGCTGAGTCCATGCGACTGAAAAAACGAAGGGTCCTATCTTTAAGACTCAGGATGAAATTAAGATAGATATTATTAACTCCAACTCGGACTTGGCCAGCCCTATGTATCTGCTTTCCATATCACAGCGAGTAGATCGCGGAACAGCAAACCAAGCGAGCTAGTTCAAATCTGTTGTACTCACATTAAGTGTACCTAAGTGAAATGTGAATTAAGGGCTCATATCATCACATACATTTCTTCATCTTTCATCTGTTTAGGATTAATATCCATTAAACACCTACGTATTCAAACCTGAGAAGAAAGTCTTTTAAGTCAGAAAGGTCAAGTCATAAACTGGGTATGATCACACCCATGCAAGAGCTCTGTCCCTCCCAATCCAAACAAGAGGAAGACTCCTTGGAGTGTTTTTTCTTAATATATATTAAAAAATAGCAATTCATATTAGATGACAAGCATAATTAAGTGTTCAATATATAACACAACAGGTTTGGTTTTTTAAATGACGCAAAAGAAGGAAGTATTAGAAGTTGCTACTCTGACAACAGTGTAGGAATAGACAAGAAAAGAAGAATTTTGAGAAAGCAGTACAGGACAGAAAAAGTCTGAAGGCATTGGGAGGAAATTCAGGGAAAGAGTACAAAGTACTAAAAAGACTACCTTTGTCACAAGGGACAGAGTAAAGCCACGAATTTCCAGTGTGAACAGAGGGAGGGAGAAAGGGGAAGACGACAGAACAGAGAGGCTCTTAGTATGCGTAAGATCAGGGCTGTTATTTACTCCAAGTCTGCTCAGTTACCAAAAAAATAATCTAAATTAATATGGATGTTACAACTCACAAGCTAAACCCTGATAAGGTATCCTTATTTTTGTATGTAGGAAAAAACAATACTGATAACAGTATTAATTTATACTGACACCAGTATAAATTCATACCAACAGGGTAAACATGAACTTTGGCGTTTTAGAGAAGATTACTAGCCACTCAAAATTATTTTAAAAGCTCACCATATCTTCAAGTCTATTAGGAAACACTGTAAGCATACAATGAGCACCACAGGGGCAACACAGGTATTTTTCACTATTCTAGCAGACTCAAATATTAAGCTAGCAGGCATCACAATTATTTTCCATCCTGATTTTTAATATATCTGAACATATATTTTTTAATCCAAAAATCAACTGGAAGGAACAGGAACTGGCAAAGTACAATAGGCAAATGTTCTTGAGATAACATTAAGTACAAGAAAAGAAAATTAATCTTTCTTCTGTACTAAGAAATTGAAATAGCATATTTCTTCATTTAGAGAATCGCCTTTGCTTTGAAAGTGCCCTCTATTTATCTTTATAAAGTAAGTGATTAAACTTAAGGGAGGATGTAGCCCTGAAACAAGGATAAACAGTACTTGAAATCTAAGCCTCTTGGCTCTTAAGAGAACTGTTTTTCTGTGTGATGAGCCACACCTTCCCCCACAGCAGGAACTCAACACCACCACTTTCTGGTTCATAAACACCATCCAAGGGTAGCGTTTGGCTTCCCGCTTCCTTCCCAATGAGCCTGAAGCTCTGCTGAGGGCAACCACCAATACACGTGGGCCACTTACAGTTTTTAAGACACCATTGTGGGGAAGACACCATGGTCTACGCTAAGGCTTGAATGCTGGAGCTGCACCACCAAGAACTCGTGCAGGAACCCTGGCATGGCTGCAGAGCCTCACCAGGTGACCAGACCAACCAAGGTCTCACCAGACAAGACTTGATCTGAGAAGGGGAATCCACATGCAATTCCTCACTGCCCAGTAAAAAAAACCTACAAGGCTTTAACACCCTCTTCTGCTGCTGGAGTTCCCAAAGGCCCCCTGAGCCTTCCTGTGCCAAGAAGGCAGCGAGGGGTGCACCACATCCCCAAGGCCTCTCCTTGACCATTCCCTCCAGCATCCATAGCCCATACTCTCTCCTTCACCAAGAGCTGCCACTCCACACAAAGTGACAGAGAGAGCAAAACATGCACAGGACTCAATTTTATCTATGACAATTAGTCCTACAGATGCCAAATTCCAAGTTAGTGAACACCAGTAGAACACTTTCGAGAAGAAAGGCTTGGGACCAAGCAGTCTCGCGCTATGCCAGACACGTGCAAGCTGTCAAGCACTGAGAAGACTTTAACACAGGCTATAAATAGCAGCAGGCTGGTAGGTCTGGGATAGAAAAGAAACTGGCAGCCCACCTATTCAAACACAGTTAAGTTTCAACTTAAACTAAATTACAAGGTCTGAAATCAGCCACATTTCATGACCCTGAAGTCACTCCAACTTCAGTTCCCCACCAACCTTAATACCTGGCCCAACTTGTAAATAACCAGAAGGAAACTAAGAATAAGTAGCCCAGTAAGATCTTTAAGAGAGGTTTTGTTTTACTCAACAAACAGGAATCTGTTCCACATTCATGCGGTGGCAGAATCACACAAAAGAGGTGGAAGATTTTCCAACTGACCTCAAATACCTCGGTTTACAAATCCCATCTTCCACAGTCACTAGTACACAAAGCTTTGTTTCAGGTACAGCTATTCCGTAAGAGGAAGCCTGGGCGATGGAAATGCTTTCTAACCAGGGTTCTGTAAAAGCTGCCTTCGGCCAGACAGAATGGATCAAACTACATGAAAAGCATCAACAGGACTGGCAGAGGGAGAGCAGGGGCTTCATAGCCTTCATCTTCACTGAACACTACTCTCTCACTCAGCTTCCTCACCCTGCCCAAAGGATGCTCTGTGCAGAAGATGCTACACTATATTGTAAGTGAAGGGACTGACCACACGCTCAGTTTCAATTACATTGTGCTAACCCCAAGTTTGTGAGAGCACACAGCCCTAACCATAGCTTAGCAATATGGTTACCATTTGCTTAGCGATGTGGTTTAGTGATGGGTTTTTGTGTTAGGTTGATGGATGGTTGGACTAGAAGATCAGAAAGGTCCCTTCCAACCCAGGCCATTCTATGATTCTATGGATCCACTCTAGTCCCACAATCTGTGTACTGTATCGCAAACTGTGACCTGACCTGAGCACACCTTTCTCCATATCCTACACCTATTGCTACCCACGAGCACCCCACCCTGCTGGCCCTTTCTTTAGGCTTTGCATTTCAAAAACATGTAAGAAAGAAAAAGCATAAAGGAAAACTGGGCGGGGGAGGAGGGAAGAGTGGTGGCATGAAGACATTTAACTACATCTTCATAATTTCATACAATTATCTTTCCAGTGTGACAAGACATACTATTTCAGTAGCTTCTGGCCAACCATCAAGGTCTGAGTTGACAGGCAGAAGTTCAGATTACACATGAAGATATCCAAAGTGAATTAAAGGTCAAGGAATAATAAAAAAACTGGGAGTGCCCTGACTTTGTCACAATAAAAATGGACTGTCTTCTGGCAGTGCCTGAAAACAGCCCGGTTGGGGTAGGGGTCATCCTGCTGCCAGAATGGATACCACCTGGAGCAGGAACATCTCAGGAGGCACAGCCCCTTCAAGCCAGACAGGAGAAAATGAAAGAAGCCCTTGCCTAGTAAGCAACTTTCCTCAGTCATGGAAGATGCTCCCCAGTACCAAGAGGCAAGAGTCTTCCATCATTGCTATTAACACAAAGAATTCTGCAAAACAGTTCGAATCATAGAATAGTTAGAGTTCAAAGGGACCTTACAGATCATCAAGTTCCAAGCCCCCTGCCATGGGCAGTTACGAGGAAAGAGTTCTTGTAAACTACTGTGACACAACCATCTACCTCCCCTTTGTCCCCTTCCCACTCACCTCCCAGCTGTGCTATTCAAAACTGAGGATAGCCAGAAAATATATTTAAGGTTCACCTTCTGATAGCCGCACATGTAAAAGTTTCATCACCAATTTGGAGCAAGCAATGAAAGTTTGAACACAGTGTTTCTCAGAAATATTTTGACCAAATGCAAATTGTTGGGGGAAAAAAAAAAAGCACGCCCAACCGCACACTCTCCAACACTTGCCAGCTTCATATCAAGGTTCCCAGGCATTAGATAAAAGCAGTAAGACACCATGATTTTTAAACAGCTTCAGGAATAGAATGTAATTTCCCATATCCTACCATTTACCAATATGTATTAAAAGATGCATTATTATCTTCTTGCCTTAATTTAAGGATTCCAGCTCATACATGCTGCTTGACTAGCAACATATATTCTGTACGTATAGTGGATGTGCTCGCCTAGCTCTCAGTAACCACAGATAAAAGGCCTGGCTTGACCAGAAGTCATTTAACCCAATCCAGTCATTCCCCACCTCTATACACACACAATACTGCTCAGTCATCATCCTGCTTCTAAGTTACCTCCCTTGCCCACAGCTTCACTAGCCCGAGAGCAGGCTACCCAATTCCTTCAAAGAAGTGAGCAGAAGAGGGAGGAAAAGGCTAACCCACTGCCACCCACCACAGCAGAGGTGAAGCTCTTGCTGGAAACCGTTTTCCCTCAGTTGCTGTCAAGAAATCAATTTCCTGGGCCCTCCCTGTTTCCTTTGACTTCTCTAAAAATAAGCAAACATATTGACTCACAAACATCCCAGGAAACGGTGGCGACCAGATCACATGCAATCCCTTTTTCCATCATTAATTCAAAATTTAAAACAAGGCTGAACTGGCCGAGCGTTGGACAACTTGCTGACTCCATCACTACACAGAATTAGTAAAAAATGCAAGTACTGCTTCCTCCTTGTATGGATATTGCCTTAAGATGCAGAGAAATCAGTCTGAGCCAATTTGAGCCAGAAAGGCTTTGTGACTTACTTTCCCCTGGTTCTAAACAGTGCTCTGAAATTCTGCCAGGAAATACCTAGAGGCAAACTTTCAGCATGTTTGCTATTAATACAATTCAAATTGTTGTGAAATGTTGCCTAAAAGGACTTTCTTTTTTATAAGAAGAAAAATCCTGAAGGATTGGGAATAGTTTTGTCTCCATGTTCCCCACAGAGAGGGAGAGGGGGCGGAAGAGTCACCAGCAGGGTAGTCTCACCTCTTATTTTAACAACCACTAATGTAAGTCAAGACTGCACTGACGTGCTTAGACAATTTTAGGCTCTTCAAAACAGAAGGAAGCTTTTGTTTAAGACAATTTTGAATGAAGTAGCTATGTACAGACAATTAAAAATTTTGTTATTTCTTGAGCGGAATTAAATACCAGCTTACACTGCTGTATCTCTTTTCACTTCCCTCACGTCTCTCTTCCCTGTTAATAAGAGAAACTAACAGATGGAAAAGAAGTTTTAAAAATAGTTTTTTCGACGTACTCTGAAAAAAAAAAAAAGCAAAAGCATTTGGTTTTGCATGATAGAAGATGATATAAAAAGACTATGAAAAATGCAAATAGCATTCAAAATGTGAACATGTGCAATGTTGTGCTTTTAAGCCACTCTTACAGAAATCTGCCTCCAGCCAAAAATAGCAAGAGCATCACTGTAAACTACAGCCATTCAAACCCAGATTACTCCATTCTACCCACCCATCAAGCTGCTCTGACCCAAGATATCTGGAAAACGGAATGCGTAATTCCAAACACAAATCTTACATCAAATCTCTGCAGATGCTTTTACAGGTTTAAAGTGGCCTTAGTTCAAGCATTAAACACTTGTCTAAATTAAGTTCCAGAAAGCCTTTTAGTACCAAATGAGTACATGCAAGGTTTATTATTTGGTCAGCCTGAAGCTAATGCACATAAATTTAATTACAAACTTCCCTTTGTCAAGCCCTGAGAATGTTTTAAATTTTCCATAAATAGGTATATCTACTTTCAAGACACTAAGAAGTCACTATGAAAGCTCCTGAAGGAATTCTGACCTCCTGCCAGTGACTGAGAGTGACTGGAAGCCCAACACAGAGCCAACAGGGACACAGAGGGGAACAGGAGGAGGAGGAGGAAGAGGAGAAATGCTTGTGTTAGAAGCATTTTCTGTGTTAGAAAGGCAGGCAATATTTTACCTGAGCACTTGGAAGGCCAGATCGTTCTTTTATAGTCTCTGCCGGTAAAGCTGATGCTCCATACCTGGCTCTCTTACATTATTTCTTCTCCTTCCCAGCCCAAACTTCCTTGCAATCCCTTCACATTCACTCTAAAGCTGTGATCTCTGTAAACCCCATCGCTTTTCATTTTCCTGCCAATTTGTCCTTTTAATTCTCCATTCCACACACCCTCCCCTATGAATCATCCTCTTTTTATTTCTGTCTCAAAAAAAAATAATCAATGCCCTAGTTGTCCACGTTTCTGGGGTCTGCCCAAAATATAACATGTTTCTTCCCTCAAGACACTCAAAAGTACATGTACTATCTCACTCACTCTCCCTGCCACCCATCGGTTGCTTTTAATTTGTGAAATTCAATGTATCAACACTTTAAAACTTTAATTAGAGTGAGGGACTTGATGTACAGGTGTCCTGTGGCATAACTGTTCACTCCAGCCCACTCCCTCAGCAGCATCGCTCCAACACACCGTCCACAAAGCCACAGGGGAAGAAGGAAGAGTCCAAAAGTCTCGCAAGAAGCTCCCTCCCAACGTCTTTCAGTGCATGCAGAGATGAAAAAACACATTATCACCACCATCATTTTAATTGGAATGTTTATAAACTATGAATAATAATGAAGTTTTTTTACCCCACAGCTGGTCCAACATGTATCTTTTTTTAATCAGGCCAGATGTTGCACTGAAAGGCTGTGTTAAATTTGTATAGCAAAAAATAAAAGCACCAATATCAAGGATGAAAGATTGGCATCAACATACCTGGTCTGGTCTTCTGTTTTTTTGTGAGGGCTTAAACCAACGACAGGGGAGAGGGTGTTGGATAGGAGGAACGTTTTATTTAGAAAAAAATCAATTGGTTCTAAAACAAAACACGTTTTTAAAATGTATTGCATGTTTTAAAACCAGGCTATTCAAATGTCTCAGGCCACTTGGACCTCGGAGGTTTTGTCAGATTTCTACCCAACATCACAGCAATTTTTTTACCCTTTCCCAGTCTCTCAGGAAATGGTGACAGCGCACTGCTGCAGGTTCCCAGACATAGACCAGCATATAGAGAAAATAAGAAAAAAAAACCTCAAAAGGAGAGTTTCTGTGCTGCTGTTAATATAAGTGAAATGGAGAAGTCCTAGATTAATACAATGCTATCCCTGTTACCCTCTTGAAATACAATAATCCAACAAATTAAAAAGCACAATATATATTGAATGAATCAAAGCTGACTGCCCAGAATTCCTAGGATATTTCACCAGGGGAGGACAGAAAGCAGAGTGTTCAGCCTACATGATACAGAATCATGGCAAAGCTTCACTGTTTTCCCTTTGACATCCACCTGTAAGCGTAAATGAGAACACAGTGCAGATACCACACAAGATCAGCGTTTGCTATGATTCTGACCTAAAGTTCAAAGATATGAGATATTTACCACCAACCAATCTTAAATCCCTTAAAAGGACCTTAAATAATCTGTCCTACAGTTATGTCCCCGTCTACGGGGGGATTTTCTGCCAAGGTAGGTCATCTCGGCACATTTCGACAGAGAGGACATTTGTAAATGAACACCACCTAAACATTCTCTGCTGTGGGTTTGCTCATGTAAGGATGTGGTCCAATAACCCTGGTAAAAGCTGGTCCACAGCTGCAGGAGATGACCTCTAACTTTCTGGGGCCACCAAAGTCAGTTCTTGCTAACTTGAGCAAAACTGCACAGGGACACACTAATTTTTTTGTCAACCCAGCCAAAGATTACATGGCAGACATTTATCACACTTAATTTAAATCAGCTCCTCTACAGGCAAATATTTTTAACTAGGAAGCTGCTATTGTGACTGTAATTGTGTTGTCATGTTAAGGATGGAGGGGGGAGAGACAATAAGTAGAGGAACCAAGCAACAGTAAATATACCAAAACAGTAACTAAATGGATGGAAGCATTTGTTCCAAACTAGCCCGTACACATACTTAAGAGCAAGCACTAGCTACTAAAAAGGAAAAAGCTACTGAAAGGGAAAATAGCTATTAAAAAGGATGTTGTCTTCAACTACAGCCTAAGACAGGGCTTCAGTGGGTATCCCCAGAGCAGCACTGCTGCAGCCAGTAGCCTCCCCCCCACCCCGGGATAATCTCTTCATTTAAAGGGAGGGGAAAAAAAGCCATCTAATAAAAGTGACTTGGGAATTGCCTTTCAATATCTCTAAGCTCACGTTACATTGCATTATTTGTGAATTGACTTATCTGCATTTTGAAAAAGCCAGCCAGAGTTATCTGCTCCCCAAAACCTGACGGTTGGGTTCACGTTTGTGCCACGGCAAAGAGCACGACAAAAGGAAGAACACATCAACTCAGGACAGTGATTCAGCCTGCAAAGTTTGCTGGATCTTTTTTTTTTTTTTCAGTCTGTTATAGCAGGCTCTTGCTGAATTTAAGGAAAAAAAAAAAAAGAGACAAGGGTTATACAATGTTTAAATCAAGAGATTCGACTGCGTATAACAACTTTCACAACCCCCTTCAACCTTGTTCAAAAAGGGGTGGTGGAGAAAACACCCCAATTCGAAGAATTTAATTTATCCTTATTCTAAGTGTGCTGTACGGTTATTGCAGAGGAATTACTCTGAGCTGCAAAGTATTTGCTGTCTGCAAGGAGGTAAGAAGTCAAGTCAGATCCCAAGTTATGCCCCTGGAAGTTAAAAACGCATTTCAAAAAAAGGATATACCTATCTGATGCAGAACCAAACAGAAACAGAATCAAGTAATGGTTATAGTTACTTGAAAAAATAATAAACACTTAATTTATTGTTATCCAACTTTATTTTTCCCTCATAAAATATGACTACCATTCCTTCAGTAGCCTGTTTTGATAAGAAGATAAGATACCACATAGCTCATCAGCCATAAATTCTTCGTAATACTCATGCTACATACCAAAATAAGTAATTTTTTTTGCCTTCCTATTGCTTCCCATCTCTCATATCCCTCCACGATTCAGCTTCAGATTTTGTGACCGCTCCTAAGAATCATTTCATGGAAGAGGAAAAAAAAAAATAATATTCAAACTTGGGCCTGCCATCCCTCTGTTTGATGAAGAGCAGTGAAGGCTTATCTGCAGTGCTAAAATATAAGGAAAGGCATTTTCTAGTGTATTAAAGAATTTGTTCGGTTCCAGATAAATGTAATAGAGACTACAGTTTTTGTTAGAGGTTTCTAAAGACTTTCTCTAACTAGAAAGAGACAAGTATACAAACACTGACTTCTCAGGCAAATAAATAGGCAATTAAGGAGACTATTTGGCATCAAAAATAGAAATTAATCAATGATATTCTTTACAGAGAATACAACTATACAGACAGGTGTTGGGTTTTTTTACTGTATATCCATTCTCTATCCATAGGTCTCTAGTCCATACATCTTCAAGCAAGAAGAATAATGCCAGTGAGTGTTTTCCCATAAATCTGGATATTGAAGAATTCTAACTCAAAAATATTTGTTTTTCCAATTGGTTTTTAGCTGTTTGGGTTTTTTGGTTTGTGTTTTTGTTTGGTTTTTTTTTTCCCTAATCTAGAAGGGATTCATAGCAAGACTTTTCAAGTAAATCATATTTTTATTCATAAAAATTTTCATTTGAAACAATTACACACATTAATCCAGCAGCAAACTGGATTAGTAGCAAAAAATTCAATTGCTGAAACAGAGGCATAAGATTTTTTTAACCTAATATATATCCAGTAAAAATACATGCACTCTAAATTTGTCCTGGGGTTTGAGAAGTGCAGGTTTACCAACAAGAACAGAGCGTTTACTGAGACCAAGCAGCAGGGACGGATTCCCT
>VXAK01022946.1:0-10119 GCA_013399435.1 Arenaria interpres
CCCGCAGCGCCCCGCAGCGCCCCCCAGCGGCGGGGGAGGGGAACGGCCCCGCCCCCTGCCCGGAGTGGGCGTGGCCTCCGCGCCTGACGGACGGGTAACTTTCCACCTCTGTCCACGTGGTGCGGCGGCGGCTCCGCCCCCCGGCGGCGGTGATTGGCGGAGGCGGAGCGGAGGGCACGCCCCCCGGCGGCGGTGATTGGCGGAGGCGGAGCGGAGGGCACGCCCCCCGGCGGCGGTGATTGGCGGAGGCGGAGCGGAGGGCACGCCCCCCGGCGGCGGTGATTGGCGGAGGCGGAGCGGAGGGCACGCCCCCCGGCGGCGGTGATTGGCGGAGGCGGAGCGGAGGGCACGCCCCCCGGCGGCGGTGATTGGCGGAGGCGGAGCGGAGGGCACGCCCCCCGGCGGCGGTGATTGGCGGAGGNCGGCCCGGCCAGGCTGCGGCACCGGCTGGCCAGAGCATTCCCGCTGCCCGCCGGCGGTGCGCGGGGCCGCGCTCTCCCGGTGCGCTGGCCGGCGACCCGGTGCCGGTGCCGGTGTCGATGTCGGTACCGATTGCCGGTGCGACGGCGCCGTCCCCGTCCCCTTTGTGCGGGATGCGGGAGGCGCCGTGCCTCCATCACTGCCAATCAAACTTGTTTTTCTCTCTCCGCCTGCACTGCCCGCGCCGCGCACCGGGGGCGCTGCCGCCGCTGCCTCCCCGCACAATGGGGACCCGGTTACCGGGCCCGGCACCGCCGCGGAGACCCCCTGCCGCGGGCACTAGCACCTATCGGTCCCTTCGAGGACCGGGGCTGGGCGAGGGGTGCCCGCCGCGTCCCCGGCGAGCATCACCGGCGGAGCCACCGGTACCGGCGGAGCCGCCGTCTCTCCCCCGCGGAGGAACGGAGCCCCCGGGGTTGGGGGGGATCACCCCGCGGGGTCTTGCCCGGCTCGGCCCGGGAGCCGAGACGGGGTCCCCCGGCCCCTCTCTCCCGCCACAGCCTGGGCTCGCTCCCGGTCGCAGGACCGGCCGGGCTTCTCCATCCTCCTGCCTGCTTTACATGCAAACTGCTGCCTGGCGATTGGCTGGCCGGCCGGCACCTGCCCGGGCAGAGAGGGGGGGAGGTTGGCGGTGGGTGGGGTGTCGGGGTGCCTGCCTGGGGGGGCTTGGACACAAGGAAGCCCCCCCCGTCCCCCCCCGCCCCGGGGAGGGAGGAGGTGTCCCCGCCGCCCAGGGAGGAGGGTGATGGCCGGGGAGGGTGAGGAAGGTGGCACCAGGGGCAGTGCAAGAGGCCGGGGGACAAGGGCCGGGGGGTCGTGGCTGGTGGTGCCGGCGGGGGAGACCCCGGGCTGGGCCGGTGTGGTGGGGAGCAGGCAGGAGAGCCCCCGGGGAAGGGGGGGGCGGAGGTGGGGGATGCCCTGCGCCTTCCTTCACCCTCCCTTTGCCGGCCGAGTCTGCCCGGTCCCTCCCTCCATCATCGCCCGGGGAGGCAGAGCCGGCAGAGCTGGTGGCCCCGGAGGCTGAGCTGCGGACTGGGCACACAGCTCCTCGCTGGGGACCACCTCCCCCCCCAGCTCCTCCAGCTCTGCCCACCAGAAGGAGACCGGTGCCCGTAGCCCCCATGGGTGTCCGCAGGGCAGTTCACTTCCCCGAGCAGGGGGACTTTGTGGGGGACTTTCACAGGTCACTTCGGGTTTGCACCTCCTCTGGTGGGACGGAGTGCCCTTCATCCCTCCCCGTTTTAATTTGGGGCTGGCTTTTGATTTTTTAATCCCTATGGCCAAGGGCAAAGAGGAAGCTCCAAATGGCATCAAGTAAATCTCTTGACGCCCGAGCGATGGCGCGTTCGTCAGAGGTGCAGGAGGGTAGGAAATGGCTCGGCCCCGGGTGCTCTGCTCTGTGCCCCACCACCGGCGCTGCCCTGACCTTCTGGGTCACCCCATGGTGGCACACCAAGCTGCTGCAGAATTGAGGCCTGGTGTAACCCTCTGATTGGCAGGGCGAGGAGCATGGGGCACCGGGCATCCTGGTCTCCATCTCCAAAGGCCCTGCGTGTGTCCTGGCCAGCAGTGACGACCGGGGGTGGTGGTGGAGCACGGGCTGGTTTGCAGGCCTGCCCCTGGTTTGCTGCTGTGCCGCTCTTGTGGCTGTGCCCTGGTCACCAGCCTTCAGGTGACGGCACAGGGAGGATGGGCAGGAGGAGGATGAGAGTGGGGCCAGTGGCTCCCACAGGAGGTGGGAGGAAGAATGCCAGATACCAGTATGGGTTAGGGATGGACCTGCTGGAAAGCACTACTGAGGAGAAGGATCTGGGGGTCCTGATGGAGAGTAAACTCTCCATGAGTCAGCAATGGGCCCTTGTGGCCAAGAGGGCCAGTGGGATCCTGGGCTGCGTAGGGAAGAGTGTGGCCAGCAGGTCGAGGGAGGTCATTCTCCCCCTCTGCTCTGCACTGGGGAGGCCACAACTGGAATCCTGCGTCCAGTTCTGGGCTCCCCAGTTCAAGAGAGACAGCGAACTGCTGGAGAGAGTCCAGTGTAGGGCAACCAAGATGATGGAGGGATTGGAGCATCTCCCTGATGAGGAAAGGCTGAGAGAGCTGGGGCTCTTGAGCCTGGAGAAGAGAAGGCTGAGGGGAGACCTTATCAATGCTGACAAGTGTCTAAAGGGTGGGCTGAAGGAGGATGGAGCCGGAGTCTTCTCAGTGGTTCCCAGTGACAGGACGAGGGGCAACGGCCACAAGCTGGACCATGGGAAGTTCCACTCCAATGTGAGGAAGAACTTCTTTGGGGTGAGGGTGGCAGAGCCCTGGAAGAGGCTGCCCAGGGAGGGTGTGGAGTCCCCTTCTCTGGAGATCTTCAAGCCCCGCCTGGATGGAGTCCTGAGTGATGTGCTCTGGGCAACCCTGCTTTGGCAGGGGAGTTGGACTGGAGGATCTCTAGAGGTCCCTTCCAACTCTGACAATTCCATGATTCTGTGACTCCGTTGGTGTTGGAGCCGGGAGGGGAGGGGCACTCCCTGCACCCCAGGGTGCTGCTGGGCTCCCCGGGCTCCCCGTGACGGGGGTGAGTGCCTGCTGTGCCCTGCGTCGGGGCTGGGGGGGGGCTGTGGGTACAGACCCCGCTGTCACTGGCGGGTGGGTGGTGGCACCGGGGCCGTTCCTTGGGGCTCAGCCACCGCCTGGGTGCCTTTTGCCTGTCCCCCTGCTCTGCTCCCACCACAGCTCGGGGCTGGGGCAGGCGCTGCTGGGGACTCGCGGACTCCCCTCCACAAGCTGCCCGCCTGTGTTTTCACCGGGTGCCAGCGGTGCCAGGCACCCCTGTGCTGTGGGACCTGCTCCATGCTGCAGGAGACCTCTGGTCCCTTCCATGTGCTCCTGATCATGTGGCAGGTGCCAGGACGGTGTCCCTTGGCTTGCCGGGGCGGGAGCCCGAGAGCAGCTCAGCTGGCTCCAGAGCTCTGCCCGTCCCGGTGCCGGGCGGGAGGGCTCGGTGCTGGCAGTCAGGTGTCACCTCTCATGTTTCTCCTGCTCCGGCCTTGCATTTGCCTCTAAGGCTGCGAGGAACCATCACCCCCAGTTTGCCCATCGCTTCTGCTCACCCTGCAATGCCCTCTCCCAGGCAGAGACCAACCTGGGGGAGACCCCCCAGGTTGGAGACCCCCTTCTGCCCGGCTCCCCAGCCTGAGCCCGAGCCCTCTGCAGTGGCTTCAGACCTGATGGTATCCCTCTGGGAGCACCCAGCGGGAGAGGGGATCCCAGCCCCGCGCAGAACCCGGGCTGGGCTGGGGGCTGCGGTGGGGAGAGCTAAGCCCAGCGCCTTCCCCGCAGGTAGTGAAGATGTCCGGCAGCGACCCCGAGCGCCCCCAGTTCCTCTTCGTGAAGGTGCTGGCCAGCCGGGGGCGGCTGGAGGCGGTGACCCAGCAGATGGGCTACCACCCGCAGTACCTGGACAGCTTCCTCAAGACGCAGCACTACCTGCTGCACATGGACGGCCCGCTGCCCTTCGACTGCCGCCACTACATCGCCATCATGGTGAGCCCCGCCGGGGTTGGGGGGGACGGGGGCTCTGCTCTGCCCTGCCAGGCTGCCCGCTCTCCCTCCACGCGAGGGGCTGTGCCACCGGCTTCTCTGCCAGGGCGAAAGTCAGGGTGTCCTGGAGGTTGGGCGAGGGGTCCCGGGCGCAGGGATGCTGATGTGCCGCTCTTGCAGGCGGCCGCCCGGCACCGGTGCCGGTACCTGGTGAACCTGCACGTGCTGCAGTTCCTGCGGGCGGGGGGCGATCCCCAGTGGCTGCGCGGCCTCGACTTCATCCCTCCCAAACTCCGCAACCTCAACGAGATCAACAAGATCCTGGCACACCGGCCGTGGCTCATCACCAAGGAGCACATCGAGGTACTGGGGGCAAGGGGAGGGGGAGGGCTGTCAGCCAGGGATGAGGGTGGCGGCGGGGACAGCAGCGTCCCCAGAGGGGGCCGTCACCCCACCCCGCGTCGCATCGCTGGTCTCTCCGTGTCCTGCAGAAGCTGCTGAAAATCAGCGAGTGGAGCTGGTCGCTGGCGGAGCTGGTGCACGCCGTCGTCCTCCTGGCGCACTGCCACGCGCTCGCCAGCTTTGTCTTCGGCTGTGGCTGTGAGCAGGACGAGGGGCCGGGGGGCCGAGCCTCCCTGAAGCCCCTGTCCCCCGGGAACCAGTGCTTCTGCGAAGCCACCGCCGGCAACGGCTGCAGCCAGGAGCTGCTGCGCATCAACCGCAAGCGGGTGAGCAGCCGAAAGGGGGGGGATCCACGGGGGGGTGGGAGGGGGATGGGGAGCACGGCCCGGGACCTCTGCCCTCACCCCCTGTGTCTGTGCAGTCCCTGGACTCCTGCATGGAGCTGGATTCCCTGCGGGAGCGCATGCAGCGGATCCACGTGGAGACGGAGGGCAGGGAGGAGACGAGGCTGCTGCAGCAGGACCGGGAGGAAGGTGAGGGGCAGGGGGCAGAGGTGGGCGTGCAGGATGGGAGTTGGCGTGGCACACCTAGGTGTTGCTCCCCCGGGTCTATACTTAGATTTTCCGTGACCGTACGGTTTGGAGAGGGGCTCCTTGGGTGCTGGGGAGGGGGAAAGAAGGCTGTGGTTGAGGTGCAGCAAGGTCCTGGCCTTTGACGCCTGCTGCACCCGGGAACAGGGCAGCTGAGCCCCGCTCTGACCCCTCCACAGGGCTCTCCCCTCCCGCAGACGCCGACGGGGAAGTCACCGGTGCCACCAACCTTGCGTGCTACACGCAGGACCCTGACTTTGGATACCAGGACTTTGCCCGGCGTGACGAGGCTCAGACGCAGGTATTCAGAGTCCAGGTGAGGTTCCTGCTCTCTCGGCGGGCAGCAGCCCGGGCTGTCACCTCTCCTCTCCGCTCCTGCGGGGCGGTGGCGGGGGTGCCCACGCAGCCCACATCTGGCACAGCTGCTTTTGTGAGATGCCCGAGCGGGGGAGCTCAGCTCCGGGAGGGGCCCTGCCCCGCTGGGCTTGGGGAGAGGGAGGTGACCAGTGACTTCTGTCTCCGAGGGCTGACGATTTTTTTTCCCTGTTGCTCTCACGGAGGTGAGGGTCAAAACCATTAAAAAGCTGCCTGATGAGGGATGTTGTGGTCTGTGGCTGAGCCACCCCCAGAGCAAACCCATTGAATTCTGCTGCCTCCTGAGGTCTCCAGCCCTTCTTCCTGGGAACGTGTCCTGGGCTCCTTTCTGCAGTTGCAAAAGCGTCTTGCTGTGCTCAACAGGATTACTCCTGGGAAGACCACGGCTTCTCGCTGGTCAACCGGCTCTACTCTGACATCGGGCATCTCCTGGATGAGAAGTTTCGGATGGTGGATGGTCTGCAAAGCAGCGCCATGGCCAAGCGGCAGGGCTGCGAGCCCTCCGTCTTCAAGCGGGGCATCTGGAACTACATCCACTGCATGTTTGGCATTAGGTAGGGAAACCAGCTTCACGGTCCAGGGGAGAAAGCCAAGCTGATCCGGGTGGGAGGAGGGTCAGGCACACGGGCTGTCTTGTCTTGCAGATGGGCTTGGAAAAGAGATGGCGGTGAATCGCCTGCCTGGGTGTTGGGCCAGGCAGGGAAGAGATGCTCAGCTCCTGTGGACAGGGCAGGGCAGGGCGCTTTATGGACCGGGCTTCAGTGCCCGGTGGCCGCTGCCATGAGTCCGTCTGCCCCACGGCTGTGCCGTACCACGGGCAACACGGCGCAGGGACACGGTGCAGGGACACGGTGCCGGCCGTGACTCGCCCCTGTGCTCCCTGCAGGTACGATGACTACGACTACGCAGAAGTGAATCAGCTCCTGGAGCGAATGCTCAAAGTTTACATTAAGACTGTCACCTGCTACCCAGAGAAGACAAACTCGGAAATGTTTGACAGGTTCTGGAAGCAGTTCAAGCACAGTGAAAAGGTGGGACAGCCGGCCCCCGGCTCTGACCGGCTGCGGTGGGGCTGGGGGCGGGCAGGGGCTGCAGGCTGGGGTGCTTCAGGGGCGTACGGGGAAACCTTTGGGCCACTAAACCAGTCAGGTTACCAGGCAGGTGAGGGGCGGGGGGGGTAAACTGGCTGTTTGTGAGGAGTTGGGCTTTGCGTGGCGGGAAAGGGCAGTTGCCTGCGCTAGCAAAATGGGTGGCATTTTTGTCCCAGACCAAAGCCTGGAGAGCTGCCTGAACCTCTCTCGCTTCCCCCCACTTAGGTCCACGTGAACCTGCTCATCCTGGAAGCCCGGATGCAGGCAGAGCTGCTGTACGCGTTGCAGGCCATCACCCAGTACATGATCTCCTAGACGGCGGGGGGCTGCGCTGCGGCAGGGCCGGCCAGCATCCCCCCTCCCCCAACCCCTGCGTGACCCATTGCGCCGGGACGGACGGCGAGGGATCGCTCCATTTAGTTTACTTGACTGTCTTGTTCCATTTTTATTTTATTTTCCCCCACCCCCCACCCTGGTGGGGCTCGCTGAGTGGCCCCGTTACGTGCAATTACCAAACTGTGAGGCAAGTCCGTGCTGCTGAGGTGTCGGTGTGATGCTGGAGACTTGGACACATCCAAGGAGGACTGCCAAAGAGAAGGGGAGAGGGAGGCGGGAGGGGACTGGGGCCAGTTTCGAGGGACGCTCCCCCCACCAGCAGAAGCTCCTCACCCAGCTGCTGTGGGAGCCTCGGCCACCACAGGGAGGGCAGAGCTGGCTTCCTTCCCCGCGCTGCAGCGGCCGCCTTTCTTCCAAGCCACCCTTGGGTGCCTGGCCTTGGTGGGGTGATGCATCTGGCTTGGGGGCAGCTGGTGGGTGCGTTGCAATGTCCCGAGTTGTGTGGGCGGGCAGGGAGAAGCGCTGGCTCCCAGCGAGGGCCCTTCCCCAGCCTGGGACGGGACGGGGATGGGGATGCGCTGGCTGCCTACGCGTCCTGCCCTGTAGGTCTGTGTGCCAAACCCCTCTGGGACAGACAAGAGATGACCCAGGTGAACACCAAACTGTGAAGCTTTTGCTGGCGGGGTGCCGTGGTGCTCTGCCTTCTCTGACAGCAGGGTGAGAAGGTTGACAGCGTTCAGACTCGAGGTTGGTTTCTGCAGGGGGCTTTGAGCAGTCCCCGGGGAGCTTGCCCCAAAGCCCTTCCTCTGCCTCCCATCAGCAGCAGGGCAGGAGGAGCAAGGGAGGCTTCCTACGTTATTGTGGCTCGTACCTTCTTGCCACCATGAGAGGGCTGAGGTCCTGTGCCCGGCCACTTGCTGCTTAAGACCATGGTGGAAGACACAGGTGAGCTATGGGAAGCTTCTCCTAGACCCTGGCTGGGGGGACGCCCCGGGATGTCCCTGTTTGAACCGAGGCAGCCCGTGGACTGGCCTTGCCCTCTGCCTGCTCCCCTGGCTGGGGAGGGACCAGGGACCCAGCACAGGCTCCGGGAGCAGCCGCAAAAGGGGATCAAGGCTTGTGAGAAGTGGGAGCCTGAAGCAAGGGCAGCCATCGAGCCAGCCCGGCGCACGCTGCTTCGGTCGACCTGTTTACTGCGTAAATGCACGGGGAGAAAACCTTGTGTATGGAAGCTACAGAAAAAGCCTATTTTTGCTATAAATATATTATGTTTGACATGGATGTGTGCTTTATTTCTGCCAGATGGTGGGAAGGGGATCCAAACTGCCACGGCTGCTCTGAAGGCAGGACAGCAGGGCCTGACTGACCACAGTCCCGAGGAGCTCAGGGAAACCCAACCTTCCCGGCCACAGTGGGGTCCGGGGCCAGCAGATGGTCACTGGGGCTGGACCTGTCCTGTTCAGCTCGACTGCATCCTCTGCTCATACTCAGATGAACAACTCCTCGTAGTGTTGCATGTTCAACAGGAAAAGAGGGAAGGTTTTTAAGGGGCTGGGGTGCTCCAGCGAGGAGGAGGAGGGTGCCGGAGGAAGGAACTGGCTTCTTCCCAGCCGGGTACCCGGCCACAGGCGTGGGAGGTGGGGGATGCTGCTTCTGCAGCTGAGGAAGAAGCGCTTTGCTTGTGACCAAAGCCAGAAACCAGGACCAGCTCTGTCCCCAGCCACCAGCAGCAGGGGCTGGAGGAACCTGCACTGGGGCTGGGCCAGCCTGTACTGGGACAAGCCTGGGCAGTAAAGTGCCAGGACAACTGGTGCTGGGCAGTCCCAGCTGAGTCAGTGCTGGTGCCAGGGTGACCGGTGCTGGGACGGCTGCCATCAGGCTCAGCTCGACCGTGCTGGGACAGGCACTGCGGTTCCACCATGTTGCCCCAGTATCATAGAATTGTCCAGGCCGGAAGGGACCTCCAAAGGCCATCTAGTGCAACCTCCCCACAGTCAGCAGGGACACCCCCAACTAGACCAGGTTGCCCAGGGCCTCGTCGAGCCTCACCTTGAATATCTCCAGGGAAGGGGCCTCAACCACCTCCTTGGGCAACCTGTTCCAGTGCTCCACCACCCTCACAGTAAAGAACCTTCTCCTAATCTCCAATCTAAACCTGTTCCCCTCCAGCTTAAAGCCGTTGCCCCTCGTCCTGTCGTTGACAGCCTTTGTAAACAGGCTCTCCCCATCTCTCCTGTAGCCCCTTCAGGTACTGGAAGGCTGCTATTAGGTCTTCCCGGAGCCTCCTCTTCTCCAGGCTGAACAACCCCAGCTCCCTCAGCCTGTCCTCGTAGCAGAGGTGCTCCAACGCCCTGATCATCCTCGTGGCCCTCCTCTCGACCCACTCCATCAGGTCCATGTCCTTCCTATGTTGAGGGCTCCAGACCTGCACACAGCGCTCCAGGTGAGGTCTCACCAGAGCAAAGTGGCAGAACCACCTCTCTGGACCTGCTGGCAACACTTCTATTGATGCAGCCCAGGATGTGATTGGCCTTCCGAAAAATTAATTTGCCCCCCACCTCTCTCTGTTTGTGCAGGACGAGCACTAGTCTCATCAGGAAGATGAAAGGTTCCATGGGCTGTCAGCCCTGAGCAGAGAGGAGCACCGCTGCTGGCAGGGCCAGGGGAGGCTGCCAGCCTCAGTTCCCTGACAAGAAGACATCCCCACATGATCTCAGAGGTAGAAAGCAAGAGACGAAGCAACCATCTCCTCTGTCCCTGCACAGCCAGCAAAGTTGCTATCCTACCCCAAGTAGCAGATTAACTCCAGTATGGGGGATCGTGTCACTGGAGAAGCCTGTAAGGGATCAGACACATCAGGGCAGTTCTACACCCACACCAGTAACTCCAGCTCAGCTTTGGAAACCCATGAGCTGGTCCTTCACCTCATCACCCCCAGCTCTTCTCCCATGCCCAGCCAGGCTGTGAAGCTGCTGCACTCCCTGAGGTCAGGCTTGGAGGCTCCCCGAAAGGGTGGTACAGGAGGGAAGCAGATGACTCTAAGCCACACGACAGGCCAAAAGCCTGGCAACTTCAACCCTTGGGACCCTCCCCTGGTGCCCCCTGCACCTTCATCTGCTCCCACTAGGATACTCCTCTCTATTGCCCCGTGACTGGAAGAGTCATAGAATGGTTTGGGTTGGAAGGGACCTTAAAGATCATCCAGTTCCAACCCCCCTGCCCCGGGCAGGGACACCTCCCACCAGACCAGGTTGCTCCAAGCCCCATCCAGACTGGCCTTGAACCCCTCCAGGGATGGGGCAGCCACAGCTTCTCTG
>VXAK01022946.1:10355-25802 GCA_013399435.1 Arenaria interpres
GCAGCCCAGGGTGCGGTTGGCTCTCTGGGCTGCCAGCACTGCCGGCTCATGTTGAGCTTCTCATCCCCGTTCTCCAGCCTCACCCCAGCTGTGAGAAGGCAGAGCTGCCACAATGACATGCTGGTTTGATTCCAGGGGCCCACCGCATTACTCACAAGCTGCTTCACTGGCTCAGGCTCTATCTGCATTCCTACTTGCCTTATGTCAAGGAAGGACCCCTTAAAATACCTGTCTCAAGCCTTCTCCTGCCCAGAAAGGCCTCTTACCCATTTGCACACCCCTCTGAGCAGTCCCAAGCAACGACCAGCTCCTGGCTTCCGCTGTGACATTCGTGTAATCAAACATGGGCAGCTCCAAGCCATTATCTTCTACGGCCAACAACACGCCCCAGCTGTAGTGACCTTCCTTGTTTTCTGATGGAGGATTTGGGGTATGCAAAGATAAAAGATCACTCACCTGCTCATCTGTTCTAATTAAGTGTCAGCATCTGCTGGTGGATGAGGTGGCTGAAAGAAGACAGTAGCAGCACATCTCTTTCTATATATTCCTAGAGATAACTGGTAGAGTTGCTGATGCTCAAAGATGTTTGAATGTAGCTATATAAAACAGAGTCATCTTCTGCACTCAGGTCTAGAGGGGCAAGGACTGACGGGGTTAGGATGTCTCCTAAACTCCCCAGGGTCAGTTTTTGGGCTTGGCAACCCCATGGGTCCCCAGACACTGCCCACAGGTTGTACCAAGGGGCTCTACAGAGCACACTGGAGCCTTTGTGGGCTGTCACGCTCCAAGCCTCCACCTCTGGCCAGCTAAGGGGCATTTCACCCAGGAGTTGCCCTGACAGGCAAAGGGAGGTGATGAAAGAAGCCAAGGGCAAGGCGGGGGCAGGGGGGGAATCAAACCAAACTGTTCCTCACCAGAGAAAGCAGAACAAACTGCATGAGACACAGAGCAGAGGATTACAGATTTTTATTTGTCAAACATTCCCCCCTAGTCTAGCACATTCTACAGTCTTGCTAGCACAGATGGTAACAAAGAGCCTGTAATGGTTCAGAAGTTACACTGCTACAGAGAGCAAACAAAAGCAGAGATTTATTATGTAAAAAAAAAAAAAAAAGCCAACTTATTGTGAGAAATGGGTGAAAGAGTGCAGAGGGGATGGGTGGAAACTATGTCAGCTAGTGGTGCCTGCCCTGTGCGCAGCAGACGTCTGTGCTAGCAATGCAGAAACCCTGCCCGGGATCCCACAGGTGAAGGCTCCACTGTCCTGGAAGCATCATTTCACAGAACCATCCCCACTGCCTTACGGAGAAGGCACCAGCTGTGAACTGCCCCTTTGACCACACACCGTAGCACCGCCGTGGCCAGAGAACCACAACTGCAACACCATCTCTTCTTTCACCTCCAGCTCCTGCTGCCTCTCCTCCCCGCTGCACACCACGGTATCAGATGCAGTTTTGATTCCATCAGAGATTGTTTTCCATCAACTCCAGACACGTGGGGGTAGGGGGAGAGACGTAAGGCTACTGCAGGGAGAGGATCCCTTCCCTGGAGGGTGAGGAACTGGGGTGATGGGTCACCACGTGCTACCGAGCCTTCACACGGACAGATCTTTTAGGCTTCAGGAGGAGTCACCTCTTGCTTGCTTTTCCCCACATTAATTAGAACTTTTTATTTTTTTCATTGGACATGCAACTGCGGCAAACCCTAAGCTATCCCTGTTCATGCTCATGTCCCAAAGTTGATTGATTTATTGTGTTTTTTTTTTTTTTTTAATAATGGGTCCAAACGCGCACATAATTTTGGTGACAGTCTAGGACACCACTCCCAAGGCACTCCTACCCGTGGCACCAGATACAGGTTTCTCATTCCTGGAGCAAGGCTAGCCCTGAAGCATTTGAGTGTGGCTATAAATAAGCAACTAAGTAAGGAAATTAACAAATGATGAGCTACATAAAAGCTTTCTAGGCATTTCCTTTGGAAAAGCTGATTAGTGCTACTTGCTTCTAGTATGAGCCTGGTTTATGAACACACCCGGGCTCTGGAACGCTCCCACGACTTTCATTCCTCTCACTTACCAGGACGATTTGCCTGCTGTTTGCACAGCAGCAAAGGGTAGGGGATGGCTTGTTTTTAGACACACCAGCAAGGAAAATTAAGGGCTCCAAGAAGCTTTCAATATTCCAAAGTCTCACAGGAAGCTGGGAGTAGAGTAAAATATGCTGAAGTTTAAAAGAAGGCTCAAGCAATTTGCTAAACCCCGGTGTAAATAAAAGCAACCAAGTCTGCCGAGTTACCCGAACCCTTCTCAGCCCAGAGCTGCACGGCGGCTCCACGCTGTGAAAGATGGTGTTTGATCCTCTGGAGATGAAGAACCTCGTGAGCTCAGCGAAGACAAGGAGAACGCACCCAGCCCAATGCAAGGCTTCATGCCAAGAGTCCCCTGCCCACTCCCCCCCTCAGACACTCGTCCCGGAGCATCCCTCCCCATGTCACATCACGTCACTCCCCCCCCAGCCCACAGCTGCTCTCCAAACCCCAGCCCAAGCCTGCCTTAGAGCAAACGAAAGAGCCCAGGGTACGGGGCCTGCGGTGCTAACACAGATCCACCAAGACACTGTCCTGAATCCAGCAGCAGCCAGTAGCAAACGCTTTGGGCAAGAATACAAAAAACTGGACAAGTATTCAGCAACCCCCTCCCAGGCATACAGCCTTTCAGCAAGCAGCAGTTCAGGAACTCGAAAGTCTCCAGTGTCCTATGAGGAAATATCCCAGGCTAGAAGAGCTCGAGGTTTATGAAAAGGAAGTTTTTTTGAGAAGGGGCTGGAGACCTCCCGAATTCTCTGCATCCCTGCCCTCTGTGCCCGCGATCCGAGCTATCCTGCGACACAAGCAAACAAGAAGCTAAGTTGCCCACCTGAGCCTGCAAGGTGACAGCCGTGGTTTACCGAGCGCTCCTGGAGCACCGTCGCTCCTCCATCACCATCCTCAGCACCAGCGTGCTCTCAGGGCTCTTCCACCACCGCCAGCCCCCGCTGTGCCGAGGAGACAGAGAGCACGGGCACAGACTGCTGCAGGACAGGGACATGGCTGTCAGCCCACGGCTACAGCAGGACTCCAGCCGGAGGTGCTCCTCTCTCCAGAGCTGTCCCGCGGTGCTGTATTCCGTAATAAAAGTCCATGGTCTCTTATGAACACACATGATTACTCCCCCCAAGCGCTACCTGAGCTCAGGACCAGGCTCTCTGCAGGCAGAGATCAGGCCAGGTCCCCAGTGCTGTCACACCGAGGGGACACCTTGGAAGAGCCTGGAGACAGCACTTCTTCCTAACAGACCAACCCGGCCCCAGCTCACCATGGATTTGCAGATCTGAAGCACTGGTTACTATATTGTCCTTCCTATTGCTTTGGGCTCCATTTTTATGAGAAACCAGCTAAAGCTTCACATACACCGTGACCACACATACTGGTGTCTTGTTCTTTGATAACAGCTGTGGAACACGGGCAGCCAGTCAACTTGCTCTGGAGATGATGGGATTTGTCTCTCCTCAGGACAAAGTGGTGTATTATGTGCCAAGTAACACAAATCCCACCAGATCTATTAGCCGCAGCCCAGAATGGCTGAATTTTTACGTGCAGCACGTGCCATCGGGTGTTGTAGAAAGGGGATCTATCTATTTGTGTCATGAACTAACTGCAGCGAGAATCTACATCCATGACTCAAGTCTGTGAGACCTGGGATCCCAGCTTAGGATCTGCCTTTTTTGTTTCCTTGTGACGACGAGGTGTGGCCAGACAGGCAGATTGGGGGTCAATTTGAAACACACCACCATGAGGTGATGCCATGAAGACAGCCTTCAAAGCAGAAGTCATCAAACTATTCAAAGGCTCTGACGGCAGGGCATGCCAAAGATAAGACTGCTGAAGACTCCTCGCGGCAGGTAACCAGAAGAACCACTCCTGTTCCAATCTCCACTCAAAAGAAATATGAAATGAAATCCATGAAAGCAGCGCAGACAAGGTGGTAAAACAGTATGGCTCAATTGCACTGCGTGATAAAAACCTTCTGAGCAGAAGCTACTGACACCTTCAGCAAGGACTAGAGAGCCTTTCTGCCAGACCCAGCCGACCAGAACACCAGGAAAGCACCATGTCTCCCATAGATCTTGCCGCTGCGAACACAAAAGAGGGGATGGGAAAACGGGAGCTAACGCTCTGAACTAACACCTCTTGACTCCTAGCTTCTGTCCTGCAAGAACAAAGAGACAGGGCAGGATCCCAGGCACCTCCCCAGGGGGGTGCCTACAGCCTTCAAGCTCCCCAGCAGTAGCGGAAACCTCAGCCAGAAAACAAAAACCTTCAGAAACCAAAAAAAAAAGCGAGCTACCAAATACGTGCCCTCCATAAGGGCTGCCCAGAGCGTCAGCAGATCCAGTCCACACCACCTTTTTAGCAGAGTAGGGAATGCATCCTGTGTGCCCGCCGCAGTCCAGACACCGATGTGACCAGCCGAGGAGGAGTGTGCTCTTAACAAGCAGCGTCCCCATCCGCCGTGCTCTTGGCTGGGCAGGAGCGCCCAGTGGGGGCCGATGGGGACGCAGGAGCCGTGGCTGGACACCTCGGCACCTCCCGCCCGCGCCGGGAAGAGACGGCGTTCCCCACCTACGCCCTGATGCCCTGCCCACTTTTCTAATGACATTTTCAGCTTCTCGGCCCAAAACGCCTTAGGCCTGTCCCCTCCCATACTGTAGTGTTATCTGGTATCAAGGGGACAGATGCAGCAAATGTGTTTGTTTTGTGTTTTCTTTTTTTTTTTTTTAATCCGATAATCTCATTTTCAATTAAAATATATAATATATATTTAAAAAGGTTTAGAAAAGCTTCTATGTAATTTGCAGCTACTTTTACATATAGATTACAATAATGTACAACTCTTCCCCGAGGTGGTTTGAAACCACAGGGACCTGCCAATTCTTTCCCCTCAGTCATATACATTATCCAACACCAAATGTGTTTGTTCCTAAGACAGCTCCGACACAGAAGTCTGTCACCGGTACCTTCTCAGAGGGAGAGATGCCTAATAATGGGGACACACTTAACATTGGCTTTGTAGTCACCGTAGAAAGTTCCCAGATTAGTAAAAAAATATTTCATCTATAGAAAATGCCCTTCTGAAAAGCAACCAGGGCTCTGTTAAGGCCACACCCAGGCTTTCCATTTCTCTGCAAGACAGATCAGAAACAAACCCAAAATGATGGTTTTATGTCCCAGAAACAGCTATTAGCACCTGTGCTTATGTTACAGCAGCCTGGTGTATCAGGAAAGTGCTGAGAACAGCATAGGGACTTCTCAAAACATGCTTCTGATTCAACGGGGCTCCATTGGCACAGTGAAAAACTCAATGTCCTCCTCTTCCACTCAGGTGGACAAGAGGAAGCCTTCTACACCACAACCACCACCCTTCCCCGCAGAACGACGACGGGTGCTCCAGAGATGGGCACACTGAAATCAACACCTGAAATAGCGCACCCTTTTCCCTCAGGGCTCCCACCAGCAAGCTCCTTCCAATTCCTCCGCCAGTCTGTGGGATACACCAAGTGCACATCTGGTGGCTTCACAAAAACGTCCCAACTACTTTGCCCCATAGGGCAAGCCAAGTGAGAGCAGAGCCAGCCCTCCACCAGTCCGAGGCACTGGGAGACTTTCTGCCATAGCAGAGAGAGGATAACATTGAGATATTCCTCCAGCAAACCCAACTCTTCACATGGGAAAATGCTATTGCCTGGCACAGACTCTTCTGGCCAAGGGTTTTACCAGGGCTCCTCTCTGGACGTGTACAGCCCAGGGTTTCTCCAGACGGTCCAAGGCAGGGTCAGGTTTGTAGGAAGAGCCGTGGCACATGACAGGATTATTACTTTTAAACTCTTCCTGTTGCAGCCAGATGCAGGTTGCCCCTTCTTCCCAGGTGGGCAGCCCCTTCTGCCCAAGCCATAGTGTGCAGGGAAACCGAATCCAACGTGCTCCATTCTTTTCTCTGCCAGGGGTGGGAAGTGAAGTCAGAACCCGATGTTCAAAACCCGAAGGACACTAGAAAGAAGAAAAAGAGAGTGAATTGTTAGATCTCAGCTTCAGTGGGAATCCTGGGTACATAGATAATGAGGTAATTACTATCAATCAGCCCCTGCTGCTCAAACTTCCAGCAAGGAACAAACACAGATCAGGAGACCTTGATCAATGGATAGTCAAGTGGAGGATGCAACTGCTCAACTCCAAGCTTCAGAGTACGACTGAGACCGAAAGACAGAACAAAAGCACAAAGGTCAAAAGTAAGCACTCCTCCCGTAAGCTGATGGCACCAACAGAGCTCTGCAAGATAAGGACTTGGCAAACACCGGAGACGTTACAGGAAAGCAGCAAGGAAGAGGAAAATTACTCTTCACCTTAAGCAACCACAAATACCAACTGGTAGGGAAAAGATTAAGGGAGTTTTTAGAGATCACCCACTAAAGCTGTTTATGCTCGCTCACATAAAGAAACCCTGTATCTACCTACTAATAACTAAACGCTTCTAGATATCTCATTCCCCAGGCAAGTCTAAATAGCAGTGTCAACGAAGCTGTGACTGTGACCTGAAACAAAAGCTCTGGAAACCAGAAGCAGTTTAGTGAGGAGATACTGCTTTATTCAACATCGGGTGCAAGGTGGAAATCCACAGATCTAGCACACCTTACACAGGACGTTCATCCATTATTCGTACACCAAAGATTCTCATAACTCCACCCACCTAATCCAGAGCTCCACCTGGTCTGACATTCATTAGGATGATCAAATAGCCCTTTTTGCACATGTGTATTAAGTTTTGCAGCATCGGCAAAACACCTCCATGCAGGCGTGAATTCCTTGGTGGTCATTTGGGTAGGGATACGTTACGCTCACATTATCCTTTTAAGTTATTGAGTCATCTCAGGACAGTAAAAGTTTACTGTAAGTTTGCCAGCTTCTTGCGGATGATGAGGATGTCCTGAAGTAGCCACAGCTCTGTCCTAACTGGTATAGGAGCACATACTTTGACATATGAGAGAACCTTGAAGTGATTAACTACTTCTTGTTATCCCATCCTTATCACTATCAGCTCGGTGACTATTTTCTCGCACAGTAAGCAGCTCAGTAATTATTTTCTCACACAGGAAGAAGGTTAGTAGGAAGCAAACAACGTTTTAGTTAGCATATGGTTATAAACAAAGCAGAGGCCTGTCTTTGGTAACACCAAAACTTACTCAAACACGCCTTGGAATAGGTCTAAGCAGACTTAAGACAGACATAAATCCTCCACCACAGGCCTATGATCCACTTGGGAAGGCAGAATAGCGAGATAAATGTAGGGCATCCAAGCAGTTGCGCTCTGTAATAGCGAGCATGAAGTAAACTTGTGAAAAGGGAAAGAAGCTACAAGAGGGAATCAGCCCCAAACAAAAAAAGACAATAACTTAAAACAGAAACCAGAGCAACAGACTACTTTGAGAAACTGCAAGTTGATGAGGGTTTTATTTATTTATTACTGTTCTGGTAGACAAAAATACAGTATTTGGACCAAAGGGAATTAGATGGAGCACAGCAAGAAAACCCTGAGCCCAGACTGAGCTGGGCAAGGGATGAAGAGCTCTCCAGGCTATGAAGCTATAGGGAGTATCACTGAACAACCAAAGACCATTAACTAATGTCCACCAGCAGAGTGGATGGACTTTACACTTGTCAGTGAGGCGCACACTGTCCCACCACAGCTCTACCACTTTTTGCAAAGAGAGGCAATTCTGTTCCCGAGAGTCCCTGCTACTGCCTTGCAGAAACACACAGCAGAGGAGCAATCCCAAAGCCCCTGAGCTGCTCAGAGACAGCCGGGTGGCCACCCACACTTCCCACAACCAGAGTAGGGGACACTTGCTTTAAGTGCTGAAGGCAAGAGTGGTTGCCTGTGACGAAGCACCTCCATGCCATGCTCTAATTCCAGCTGTGGCTACCTTTTTTCCATGACCTTGCTCGCTAAGGCTCCTGTAAGTCACTCCGTACGGCTTGCATTCGCAGCGCCTTACCCAGTGAATGGCAGACTTACAACTAAGTGAGCTGCAGCTACCAGACAACAGCACCAGAAGCTGTAGAATTTATATTTATTCCAGTCAAGAAACGTATTCACGCCATGGCTTTCTTCCTCGGTGGCTGATAGCTGGGTTTGCAGGTGCTGCGGCACTGCTGGGCAGAGGCAAGGTTTTAATGTTTGGCCTCTAATCTCCAAGTAAGCAGACAGAGGGCTCAGACTCCTGGGGAAGCTGTGGAAGAGCTCTTCAGCATTTAACTTGCAGGTGGTGATAAAATCACGTCAGCTTTGAGCACCGTGGGCAACAACAACTACCTTGTGTCTTCCCAAGAGCTGCAGAAAGACTAAGTACTTGTTCCTAAAGACCTTTTCTCGCATACAAGGAGAAATATTTCATAGAATGGTTAGAGTTGAAAGGGACCTTGAAGATCATCCAGTTCCAACCCCCCTGCCCTGGGCAGGGACACCTCCCACCAGACCAGGTTGCTCAAAGCCCCATCCAGCCTGGCCTTGAACCCCTCCAGGGATGGGGCAGCCACAGCTTCTCTGGGCAACCTGGGCCAGGCTCTCACNACAGGTCCATGTCCTTCCTGTGGTGAGGACTCCAGAGCTGGACACAGCGCTCCAGGTGGGGTCTCACAAGCGCAGAGGTACTCTACTATTTCCCCGGCTATAGTTCCATTCTGGCTGTTCAAATCCCAGAGTATGATCGCTGGCATTTACTGATGAACAGTTTTTGCTTGGCTTTACACCCATAACTGTCCCAGAAGGCTACAGGTTAAGCGCAGAGTCCGAAGGACAGCTTTAGGTTAGCGATCACTTAGGGTACCTTCTGCCAATGTGAATTTAACATGGCAAAAACACCCTCACAAAAAGGACAGGAAAGGAAAAAAGCCCAGCACGCTGGAACATCTATAGTGGCTGCCCTGCTTTCCCTCAACAGCAATTTCCAAACAGGGACTTTAATAACTCACTGCAGTAAGAGGTTCAGAGAACAGAGAGATGACCTCCTCACAGACACTGATGTCTGCAGCTCATTTGGTTTTGGAACTTGTAAATTTGAGAAAACATTCTGCCTGTTTTTCCTAGGGATCTTCCTGGCCTCCTGGAGCACTCCGATTTCTCTCCACAAACACACTTTTCCCCTTTGCTTAGGAACCTGACCCACCTCTCCGTCCCGCCAGCGCTTTACACAACACTTGCTCTCCTTCGGGGGAAAAATCTCCCCTTCATCCCACTCCACGGATTCCAGGATACAGGCAAAACTGAAAAGCTTTGCAAAGCTCAGAAAAAGCAAACAATCTAAGGACAGAATAAAAGGCTTGAAATAAAGCATGCTGACCCTCTCCTCCAAGTGCAGTACACCGAGAGACACCTAGAAACTACCAGGAGATACTGGTTTAGAACTTCTTCTAGATCCCACTCCTTTCTCATGGAGCATGTGTCCAGCCTAACTCCCAGAAAGCATCACTCCCATGTCACACATGGAACAACGCAAATCCAGGGGGTGTAACATCAGACAGCTCCTCTGTTTTGACTGAGCAATTTGCATGCTAAATATGGAATAATAATACAGAACGAGAACATAACCATGCCATTAAGAACTTGTGTCCTCCCTCTTAAGTGTTTGACCATAGCCACATCTTCACCAGTGAAAGACACTACCTTGTGCTAAACATTCCCTCGGCTTCTCTGCTTTACACTCTTCAAGAAAAAATATACCTGGTATCCTGTCTTGTCTATCCAGCCCAGGTAATTAACGCACCCAGGGCTGCAGGACAGCTTGCATATGTTTTGAAAACAGTACTGTGAAAAACATTTCACCCCTGCAAAGTCAATGTATTCCCCAAATACGATGGCCTGCCCTAGCGTGGCATGAAAAAAAAATAAATAAAGCCACCACAAAAGCTTAGAAAACTATCCAGAGGAAACATTGCTCAAAAGGCCACAGCCTCTGCCACTAACTTGCAAAGAGTCCTAACACGGGTGAAGGATGCCGGCATTTTGTCAACCAAATTTGTCTTTGAAATTGTAACCGAGTTTCCATATTCCACCAGGAGTTGGGATATTTGATTTAAGACTCAGTAATTCAGCAAGAGCAGAGTTAAGAAATGCACAAGACTATAAAAAGCCCTATAACAAAACAGAAAATCTTGCTCAATCCTCCCTGTATCTGAGATCTGTTAAATACAGACAGAAGAATATTTCTAATAAATGAGATCCTAAGCAGTGTGGTGGGACTTGGAGTAAGAGGGAGTTAAACTGTGCTTAAAAAGTCAATATATAGTGGCATATCAAAATGGTCCCAGCTCAAAGGACAGCATTTCACTTTGTCTAGGGCCAAGACCCCGTACTGAGGCAGAAAAGAAAAACAAAAAAAACTTAACATCTGGTCTCCAGCGTGACCAGCAGGAGAAATCACCAGAGAATTTAGGTTGAAATGGGTCTCCAGAGGTCACCTAGTTCAAACTACCTTCAGGTTACTCAGATGCATAGGAAAGAGTATTAAGGTCAAGTACATGATAATTTCACTCAGTCTCCATCATTTTGAAGCTCAAGGGCTTCCATAACTGAAGCAGTAGCTGCAATTTGCCCTTACTTCTGCCTGCTCAGCTGGCCAGTATTAGGGGTTGAATTTGCAACCCTAACAAATACCATATCTGCCTCCTAACCAGGAAACATTCTCGGCAAGGCTTCCACTTTCCAACCAACACCCAGCCTACGCTCCAGTCCATAAAAACACCGCCCATTTTCTGTCACCTGAGCTCCATGTGTGAAGTATGCCTTCAGCTCCGTTTCTCTAATTCTTCAGCTGCCTCAGTGGTTAAAGAGCTTCAAATCAGGGTCTCACACTTCCAGAGAATAAGACATTTCATAGACTCATAGAATTACCAAGGGTGCAAGGGACCTTCAAGATCATCTAGTCCAACCATCAACCTAACTCTGACAAAAACCATCACTAAGCCATGTCTCTAAGCACTGGGTCAACCCGTCTTTTGAACATCTCCAGGGATGGTGCCTCAACCACTTCCCTGGGAAGCCTGTTCCAAGGCTTCATAACCCTTTCTGTGTCAAAATTGTTCCCAATATCCAACCTGAACCTCCCCTGGGGCAACTTGAGGCCGTTTCCTCTTGTCCCATGGCCTGTTCCTTGGGAGAAGAGACCGACCCCCCCTGGCTACACCCTCCTTTCAGGGAGTTGGAGAGAGCGAGAAGGTCTCCCCTCAGCCTCCTTTTCTCCAGGCTGAACACCCCCAGCTCCCTCAGCCGCTCCTCACAAGACTTGTGCTCCAGACCCCTCACCAGCTCCGCTGCCCTTCTCTGGACACGCTCCAGCCCCTCAGTGTCTTTTTTGTGGGAAGGGGCCCAAAACTGGACACAGCCCTCGAGGTGGGGCAACTCTTTTAACTCTTGTTCTCATGTACACGATTTAATAAACTGATTCTCCAAATTTTTGTACAAATACGAAAGGTAGCTGAAGAGGCAGCTTTGCCGTGCATCCTTCCTCCTTCCATCTCCGTTCACACCACATGCTCCCATCTCCCATTCCCCTTCCAATAACGGGTACGCAAGCAATTGAGTAGTTACCACCGCTTGACCAGCTCACCAGCCTTCACAGGTACTACTGCAGGTAAGGGAAGGGCAGAAGGTCTGATAACTGAGAGTGACTGTGTCCTGCTACACACAGGGCAAGGACAGGCAGTCGTGACACAGCCAATGCTTTGCAACTACATATAAGAGAACATTTTGCAAGAATAACAAAAACCCGGATAGAAACCCAGCGTGTGCTTAGCTCAGTTCAACTGCTCTATATACAGAGGATCATATATACCTATATATAGTATATATGGTTTATATATCATATATAGAATCAGCATATGCTCTCACATCAACTTTAGAGCTATAGGCATTGCAGGCAGAGCCTCGTGTCCTGTAATGCAGTCATCTCTGGTAACGAGAGACAACAGGAGTTTCAGTCAGGTTGCTGCTCTACTCCATAAAGGAGTTTACTGCCTGGTACATTAAATCTACCTACCTTACACAGCTTTTTCTCCTTCTAAAAGGGAATATGGCTCTGCCAGAAGCTTTTTACTCAAAGAGCATCTGCGCTTCCAAGGAGGTATCTTCAACTGCTGCAGATCTGGGCACAGGAACCCCCCCAGATAGGGTTGTTCCCATCATAGAGCTGTAGCACTTTCCATAAACTACACCTACCTTTTTGTGCTCCTGAAGTTAACTTGGTACCCAGGTATGGTTGGAGGCTTGTGAGGTGCTGGGATAGCTGGGAGTAGACAGCATGGGTTCAAAATTAAAGTCCAGTCCTTCTCCATCCATCAGTTCACTGTTGATGATGTAATCCATATCACATTCAAGGTTCTCCATGTACATGTCAATGTCCAGGTCAATGGGCAGCCTGTCCTGGTTCAATCCCAGGGGAGCAGGGCTAGCAGAAGAAAGAAGCAGTGGACTACCCAGCTGGACTGACTGGGCAGTTGTTGCAGAAACTGGAGCCTTCAGACTGGTGATGCTGGCAGTGTTTTGAGGAGATGTTACTATAGGAAGTGTTGATGGCAAAACATTGGCACCGACTGGTTCTGCCTGCTGCTCTGTGGGCTTTCCTCGTGGATTGCCCGAGCTCATCTTACTCTGGGCAGCTTGTCCACCTAGAAGCAGAAGAGTTCGGCTGCTCATCCTGCTACCAGTCTGCGGGAGAACTGGATCCACCTGAGTCATCATAACATCCCTTGGAGGCGGAGAGCTGGGTGTCAGAAGAGCTTCCAAGGTCTGAGGGGCAGAGAAATGGCTGACAGAACTTTGCAATGAGATATCAACAGGGTTAAAAAGGGAATTGCCAAACGTAGTGGTCTGACCAGCTGCACTCGGGCTCCGCAAGGAAAAGCTGGAATCTCTCTGGATCTGACCACTCGAGGCAGACTGCTGGGTAGATAAAACAGATGTGCTGGGAGACATCAAATTCAATCCATCGATGAGCTCAAGCTCCTCGGTCACAGTTGGTGGAACGTTGCTGGATGCACTGGAGTACACTAGAGAAGGAAGCAACTCTTCTTCGTGGAGGTCATCCTGCTCCGTCAGGATAGGAGAAAGCCTGGCACTAATGGTGCTTGCATTGGAACTGGTTCGAGGCCGGAAGGTGTTCCACACATCAGAGTCCTCGTTGCTTCTTGAGGACGGGCTCCCAGGCCACTTGGGGAATTGGGAACCGGGACTGTCAGCAGTGGACTCTGGAG
Organism: Arenaria interpres; assembly: GCA_013399435.1. Taxonomy (NCBI): domain Eukaryota; kingdom Metazoa; phylum Chordata; class Aves; order Charadriiformes; family Scolopacidae; genus Arenaria; species Arenaria interpres. The sequence goes on from VXAK01022946.1 coordinate 23,694, forward strand.
CAGACTGGAGAGGAGGCTTCTTTTTGGATGCTTTACCTCTGACTTTTGCGAGTTTGCTGCTGTTGTCCATGGAGGCAGCTCTTCTTCTTGGTGCTTTTCCGCTTTTACCACCCTCAGGATTGAGCATCCACCAAGAGCTCTTCCCCGTGGCTTCATTGTGAACTTTAATGAACTTGCTGTGCAGGGACAGGTTATGTCTAATAGAGTTCTGGAAAAAAAAAATAAATACAAGATATGAGGACCTGACAGTTGACACACCTCCCACACAGAAACCTCACAAGCACAGAATGCATTCAGACAGCATCCAGGCCTTCCTGTCTCCTGGAAGGCTGCTGCTTTTGCTTCCAAAGAATCCCCTCCCTTTTCCAGGTAAATGTGCATGACTTTGAAGGCATAATGCTGCAGCAATAAGAAGCACTAGGCTGTCACTAATTCTTCATTTATTCTCCTGAAAGTCATCTGCGAAATCATGATGACACCCAGTCCTGTCAGGAATGACCCCGCAGCTTGTAAACACAGTACACATTTGGAGTCTTTTAACCACCATTCACTAAAATGGAACTCGAAACCAATAGGTTTCAAAATTTCACAACTAACTATATTCTGTTTTCTTCTGGTGCACGGCTATAGCCAGGATTTAATTCCCGTGTCAGCAAAAGCACACTGCATTGGTGCAAGCATTTCATTAACACTGAAACCTCAAGAAAATTAGCACCACTTCGTGTATCAAAGTGACAATTTTAGCAACTAGTTTACTAGTTTTTTTGGCTGTAAAGCAGCTTGAAAAAAGACCTCTTGGAGTAAGACTAGGATTCTCATGTGCACAGATAGGCAAGGCCTGGTACCTTTTATGAAACAGTCTGAAAGTGCTTTTATGTGTTACCGCTACACTGACATAATGACTAATAACTGTAGAAACAGATAATTGCAGTACCACTCCTTCCTTCCTCATCTTCAAACTCTCTTCTTCCCATAACACAAGCACTTGTGACCCTACAAGCTGGTTCCGAGCGCTAACCCGACTGAAAAGCAGCCCTATCCTTCCTTGAAAATGACTCTTCCCGGCTCTTTTCTCTCTGCCTGTTGTTTGAACCACCTCGCTGTGGGTCAAGCACTGAAAACTGCGGAACAGAATGCGTGGTTGGAGGCAGAGGAAAAACCCAAACGCTTCTTACATCAGGGTTAGCTGCTGTCAGGGCGGCAATGCCTACATTATCGCTGTGGCACCTCTCCCACAGCCCCCAGAGCCCTAACACCCCTCCGTGACCGAGCTTGCCCAGACGCCAGCCCGGGGAGTCCCAAAACACAACCGAAGCCATGCCCCCACCAGCCTGGGTGCCGTGGGCCAGCACAGGAGAGTCACACCGACACACCACACCGACACACCGCACGGCTCCCCCACCCAAGAAGGCGTCTGCTAGAGTGATTTAATACACACGCCGTACGGAGGGCACCCTCAAATCTCACTGAAATCAATTCCGCTAAAATAATCACAGAACTCCGGGTCAAACCCGACAGGAGAGGAAACGACAGAGTTCAGTAACCCTGGCAACCCTGACGTATTTCCTTTCTCCGTGTGAAGCAACTCGGACCAGAAAGATACACACAATATTAACTTTTTAGATGCTCAACTTCCGCAGTGCAGGAGGGTCCCAGCTGGTCTGAGCACTTGCAATCCATATCAGGTCTTGGCTCTGCAACACCTTTGACGGTAAGGAAGCATGACCTGAAGGAAGAGGCACAAGCAGGAATCCTTCAAATCCTTAAGGACCTGAAGGATACATCCAGCATGACCTGGACAGGCTGGAGAGCTGGGCAGAGAAGAACCTCATGAGGTTCAACAAGGGCAAGTGTAGGGTCCTGCACCTGGGGAGGAAGAACCCCAGGCACCAATACAGGTTAGGGGTGGACCTGCTGGAAAGCACTACTGAGGAGAAGGATCTGGGGGTCCTGGTGGACAGTAAACTCTCCATGAGCCAGCAATGGGCCCTTGTGGCCAAGAGGGCCAGTGGGATCCTGGGCTGCGTAGGGAAGAGTGTGGCCAGGAGGTGGAGGGAGGTCATTCTCCCCCTCTGCTCTGCACTGGGGAGGCCACAACTGGAATCCTGC